>BMAO01031044.1:0-85984 GCA_019973975.1 Trichonephila clavata
AAAATGTATGTCATCTAATTATTAATAAAACTGAAAACGGTTTAAAATAATAAACAGTGTGTTAGTTCACGGCATACGAAGCGCTATCTGTGTAATTAAGAGAGTAGAGTGTGTTGTTGTGTCTGTAGTAATGTATGTATAAACTGTGTCTGCGCAATCCCAATTGCGCAGCCTGAACTGCGCATGCCCTGCAACTCCAATGTAAATGTACAGAAGTTATGAGAAATTAATAAACGCAAGTCCACAAGAAAACTGTGTCGTGATTGTGTGTCATGAACAATATGTGTACTTCAGTCCACTTACGTGTTAGAGCTATCGAATTAAACACTGGTCCTTACGAGGCCAGAGAAAACTAATGGATTAACCTATGGATTAAAAAAAAAAAGACTAAATGAAAAGCCAAGTGCGGCAAACAGTGATTTGTGTAAGCAGCCAAGTTCGGCAGCCAGTGATGTGAGGTGAGAGCAATGTTCTTTGAATTTTTGAGAGAATTTTAATTATTTAATTATGTCTTTAATTGCTAAGTTGAAGAAAGACGAGTTAAAACTTGTCGCGGAGGAATTAAAACTAACTGTGCCAGATAATGCAAAAGTTCTTGATTTGAAAATTTTAATTGAAAGTAGTGAAGTGTATAATGCAGACACAGAATTAGTTAAAACTGTTATTGACTATGCCGTTGAAGAAACGAGAATTAAAAAATCTGCGATTGAAGCAAATTTAGAGTTAGAGAAAATTAAGTTAGCACAGTTAGAGAAGCAATTAGAGCTTGCTAATATTCGGAAAGATTTAACACATGATTCTTCACTTTCAACAGTGAGCGCCACCGAAACATGTAACAATATTAGTATCGAAACGTTAATAAAAAGTGTAAAAACATTAACTATCTCTGTACCCTCGCGTGTTGAGTCATATAATTTATTTTTTCAGTCATTAGAGAAAGCATTCAAAACGAAAGGGGTTCCCGAAGAATGGAAATCGGAAATTCTTTTAAATATCTTAGGAGAGAGAGCGAATAACTTAATGATTTATGTGTCAGAGGAAGAATTGCGCAGTTATGAAAAACTAAAAAATTTAGTTTTGAAAGAATTTCAGCCTACACCGCAAGAATGCTATAATAATTTTCGTAAAACTCAAAAATTAAATTCAGAGAGTTATGTTCAATTTGCGTCTAGGTTAAGTGCAACATTTGAGTATTACTGTCAGTTACGAAATGTTAATGAATTTAAGTCAGTATGTGAATTAATTGTTGCGGATAAAATGATGAGCACTCTTGACAGAGAATTAGTGACTCATATTAGTGTAAAACAAGGAGAAACATTTTTTAAACCCCACGAGTTAGGGCGAGAATGTGATATTTATTTATCTTCTAAAGGTAAATTTAAAAGCGAGTCTAATACATTTTCCAGGTCCTTCACTGGAAATGAAAATAAACGATTTGAGTTCAATAAACATCAGAGATATAACAGCTCGCGAAGTCAGAGAGGAGGTTCGAGCGTATTTTTTTCTGAAATAAAGAATGAAAAATGTGTGTTGTGTAAAAATGAAGCACATGCTTTGCAATTTTGCCCTCAGTTTAAAGGTTTTTCGATAAATGAAAGAGTAGATTTTGTTAAAAACAATAAAATGTGCTTTAAATGTCTATCCCCAGAATGTTGTGTAAAACAGTGTCGCTCTAGAAATTGCATAGTTTGTAAGAAGCCGCATAATAAATTGCTTCATTTTCAAAGAGAAATAAAAAGTATCCCAACTCCCCAAATCGGGCCTCCTTCGGTCCTTGAAGAGAGATCGCAAACGATATCTTTCAATGCTTCTGCCCCTCCGTTCGTTCCTAATTCAAATATAAACAAGCAAGAAATCGTGGCGACTACATTTAGTCATAACAAAATTAAAAGATGCTTACTGAGCACAGCTCGCGTATTAATAAAGGATAAATATTCGAATTGGCATGAATGTAGGTGTTTGTTAGATGGAGGCAGTATGGTTTGTCTTATAACTAAGGAGTGCGCCAATAAATTACAACTGAAAAGTGAAAAGATTAATACTTTGATCTCATGTTTAAATGATGCATCTATGATTGTTAACGGTTGCGTTAAAACGACAATTTCAAATAAAAATAATACATTCGTGAAGGATTTAAATATGTTAGTAGTTAAAAAAATCACAGATTTTATTCCAAGTAATACGTTTAATACTAGTGTTAATTTTTCAGATGTAGTGGAGTTAGCTGATGAACGTTTTAATATTCCAGATAAAATAGACATGTTGTTAGGTGCAGAAATATTTTTTGAACTATTGAGACCGGAAAAATTTAAGATAAAAAATTCAGATCTAATTTTACAAAACACGGTTTTTGGTTACGTTGTAAGTGGTAATGTAGATTCATTTAATGAAACTAAAGTTCATTGCGGTTTAGTTAAGGACGAGGATTTAAATAAAACGTTGCAAAAATTTTGGGAAGTAGAAAATGTGGAGATAGTGCAAACAAAAAGTAATGAGGCTAGTTTATGTGAGGAACACTTTATGAAAACACATTCTAGAGACGAGGAGGGACGGTACATAGTTAAAATGCCCCTTAAGGGTGATCCAAATTGTTTAGGGAATTCCAGGGGCATTGCTCTCAAACGATTAAATGCATTGTGGCTTAGATTGGAAAGGGATCCACAATATCTAAAATTGTATAGAGAATTCATGCAAGAATATGAACAAATGGGACATATGAAAGAAGTGAAGGTAGAAGAAAATAATTCGAAGATGAACTATTTCTTACCTCATCATGGCGTCTATAGACCCGAAAAAAGTACTACTAAGGTGAGGGTGGTCTACAATGCGTCTAGTCCTACAGATAATGGATTATCACTGAATGATATTCAGTACAATGGAGGAGTCATCCAAGATGACTTATATGCCCAGATGATTAGATTCCGTACTTACAGATATGCACTGACTGCGGACATTAAAAAAATGTATCGAATGATCCTAATTGATTCCGAACAACGCTGTCTGCAACAAATATTGTGGAAGGACAATAAACACGACCGAGTAAAAACATATGAGCTTCAAACAGTCACGTACGGGACGACCAGTGCCCCATACTTAGCGCAACGAACATTGAAACAATTGTCCTATGATGAAGAAAATAAATTCCCGATAGCAGCACCAGTCCTTCGAAGCAATTTCTACATGGACGATGCGTTATGCGGGGCGGACACCTTAGAAGAGGCTAAGGAGCTACGATATCAGTTAATTGAAATTTTGAAAAGTGCAGGCATGGAATTGCATAAAATCCGGGGAAATCATCCTGAACTTTCGCAGAGTATAAATGGAATCTACGATTTTTCTAAACCAAATGAGACCAAAACCTTAGGTGTGTCCTGGGACCCAGGAAGAGACACTTTTTCGTTTAAAATTGACGTGATAATTAGTGATTCGTATACCAAGAGAAGCGTTTTGTCAACTATTGCGAGACTGTTTGATCCTTTGGGTCTTGTGGGACCCGTGGTGTCCAACGCCAAGATGTTTATGCAGAGGCTTTGGAGACTTAGTATTGACTGGAAAGATCCACTCCCAAAGAAAGTGTATGATCAATGGCACCAGTTGTTAATTGGGCTAGAGAGCCTAAATAACATAAATATCCAAAGACGTGTAGTAATTGAGAATCCTACATCTATAGAGATTCATGGATTTTCTGATGCGTCAGAGCGCTGCTATGGAGCTGCAGTGTATTGCAAATCAAAAAATAATTCGGGAGTGACTTTAGTGAGATTAATTACTAGCAAATCGAGAGTTTCACCAATTAAGAGTCTAACTATTCCAAGATTGGAACTGTGCGCCGCTGTCCTTTTGTCCAAACTTGTGAAAAGAGTGATTGATACCTTGAAGCTGGAATCAGTTAAAGTTTATCTGTGGACTGATTCAATGATAGTGTTGTCTTGGCTACAAAAAGAACCGATGGACCTTAAAACATTTGTGCAGAATAGAATTGCTAAGCTTCAAGATTTGTTCCCTGTACGGAAATGGAAACATGTGCCATCCAACCAGAATCCTGCAGATTTGATTTCTCGTGGAGTAGATCCTGACAAACTTCTGAACCAAGAAATGTGGTGGAACGGTCCAGAGTTTCTATCTGGCAGTGATTATCCGAACAAACCTGTGCACATTAGTGAAAACAACGATGCGTACAATTCAGAACTGAAGAACAGTGTCCTTGAAAAACTTGAGAATTAAGTGCCAGTTTTTAACATTTTTGTGAATGACTTTGTGAACAATTTGTGTAACCTTAGTAATAACTATTTAACCATTTTGCGTATCTTAAGTTATATTTTTAGGTTCGTAAACAACCTGAGGAGGAAGGTCAAAGCCAGTGGCCCACTAACAGTAGATGAATTGGAGAAAGCAGAGATCTTCTTAATAAAAAGTGTACAAAGGCAAGAATTTTCAGTAGAAATAAAATGTATGGAAAAACAAAAACCTATCTTGCCAAAAAGTAAGTTGAAAAGTCTCAATCCATTTTTGGATTCAGATGAAGTGCTTAGAGTGGGTGGTCGATTAGATAATACAAATTTTCCTTTTAATCAAAAACATCAAATTATTTTGCCTAAAATCCATAAACTGTCATGTATGATAATTGAATATTTGCATAACAAATACTTTCATGTTGGTGCTTTTTCACTTTTGAATTATGTTCGCGAAAAATTTTGGCCTCTCAATGGTCGCAATCTTTGTAGAAAAATTGTTCATAAATGTATAATCTGTTTTAAATGTAAACCTGTTATTACATCTCAAATAATGGGCAATCTGCCTAAGGAAAGGGTTACCACTGACTACCCTTTTAACTGCTCGGGTGTCGACTTTTGTGATCCTTTCTTCCTAAAAAACAATATTCGTGTAGTTAAAGTGAAAACTCAATTTAGTACTTGTAAAAGAGCCATATCTAAAGTTTGTGTTTTGCCAATGCCAAATGATTATACTTTTGATAAAATTTATTTTTTTTTTGTGTGATTTAATCAATTCAAGTGAATTGTTTTTTTTTAAATTTAATTTCAATGATATAGTGCATTTCTTTAAGTGTCTTTTGTGGAATTTAAGTGATGAACAATTTAGATATATTTTGTGTTAATTATTAATACAGTGATTGCATGGTGTAACCAGTGCAATGTGGGGCGGTATGTTAGTTCACGGCATACGAAGCGCTATCTGTGTAATTAAGAGAGTAGAGTGTGTTGTTGTGTCTGTAGTAATGTATGTATAAACTGTGTCTGCGCAATCCCAATTGCGCAGCCTGAACTGCGCATGCCCTGCAACTCAAATGTAAATGTACAGAAGTTATGAGAAATTAATAAACGCAAGTCCACAAGAAAACTGTGTCGTGATTGTGTGTCATGAACAATATGTGTAAGAGACTCTTCAGTCCACTTACGTGTTAGAGCTATCGAATTAAACACAGTGTATTAAATATATTTTCATCATACTCCCTGAAAAATTAGTATAATATTGTGAGGACACATAAATTTTAAAATCTAACTTTGATCTCCTATGAAATCTCCCAAATATTTTCATAAATAATTTTCAAATGTAGATATTACGAAACCTGTAGAAAGAAGTATTTCGAAGGAATAAATAATTATTCTAAAGAAAAGAAATTATTAGAAATTCGAATACAAAAGAATTTTCTTAGTTTATAATAAATAAATATGTCACATTATCTTTGTTTTGCAAATGCTGTTACTATCTTGATTTTTTATTTTCAACTTTATCATATATACAGAGGAAAAATCTTTACCCAAATCAAAAGTTTTAAATTTTTTTAATGAAATTGATCTCTTTTAAAGACAAAAATTGTTAACAGCATAGGAGAAAAAACATTACAATTAAAAGTTTCGAAGAAAAATCGCATTTAATATTAAGGGTCCTTTACTGACTCACATGCATTTAAATTTTAATCAGTTGAAGCTGAATCAATTATTTCTCTAATGTAGCTACTAAGACAGTGCTTCTGCAACTTTAAATGCTTGCGACCCAGTTTTCAATCATAATTTTCATCTCGCTCCCCTTCACACAATAAAAATGATTGAGTGCAATAATTATGCACTTTGACGTTAAAGCTACAATACGCGATTTTAATCATAAACTGTACAAATTATCAAGATAAATATTAAATTCTGTATATGACAAGCCTATGTGAATCACTAGTAATTTTTAAACTTGTTCTTAATTTTGAATTGTGAATGGTATCCGACTACCCTAAAATTGTGAATTTTGCTAAAAATTGACAAATTTTTTATGATTTTATTTTATAGGCCATCTTATTAGCTTTATAAAAATAACAAGTTTATTAGTTTTCTGTTCACTAGAACAAAAACTATAAGTGTTTTAGTAAGAGAAGATGCCATTACTTTGAGCAAGATGTCATACTTTAAAACGCGTTTTACTCGAAATGTGCGTTTTCTTAAAATGTTCAAACAAGGCCAGAGAGATTGCTCAAAAATTTTTGAAAATAATTAACTGAAATTTTTTGTATATGTTCTGTATAATATTAGAAGTGTTTTGACCTTCAGATTTATTAATCACCGTTTTATTACAAAATTTACAGTCCCTTATGTGAATATAATCACCCTTATTTTAAGCAATTTTATATAACAAATAAGATAAAGTACTCTAGCTTTTGCAAAAATTAAAATATCTCTTATCCTGAAAGTCATTTCAAAAATAAATAACATAGCAACACATCAGAAATGAAAATTTGTTTCTTAACTTTTGGTACAAAATGGGCCACGTTTATGTTTTTTTTTTTTTTTTTTTTTTTTTTTGTCATTTTTAACCCATTTCAGTAATAATAATTTCTGTTTCTCTACTTAATTTTAGCATATTTTTCATAAAATATACTAAACAAATCTAAAAACTACAAAAAAATCCCCATATCTCAATTTTTTTTTTAAAAAAAAGTTGTCGCAAGTCGTCGGATACCCTTAATTATCAAATACATTGTGTAGTACTGATACATTTTTAAGTATATTACATCAGTGTAAATGTGTATTTTATTTTTTATTATGTCCAAATGTGTTTTGCTTCCTTTCAGTAAATTTGTAACTTTTTAAATCCTTTGCTTTTGACTTTTCGATGTGCTCGCGCTCCTCTCGCAGGGTTATCACGCCCCACAGTTTCAGAAGTACTATACTAAAAGATAAATATTAATATATATAAATACTTAAAAATTTATATGCTGCTGAAGTAACGATTACGTACGTTAAAAATATTAATTATTGTATTTAAGAGATTTCATATGTATAACCGGAGTAGCTATATAAATGTTACATAACATTTTCTGGAATAGCTATATAAATGTTACATAAATATAAGTATACATAAGTATTAATGTAAGAATCTCACTTGAGAGAAAGTTAAGAAAAATAATGAATAAAAAAAGTTGCGAGATTGCTTAAAAATAATCTCCCTAAAATAGTTAGTGGTTCATTCCCTTCTCGAAATTATTAATTCAATTAAATAGCTCATAATTAAGACAATAACCGAAAATAAATTTTTAAAATTAAAAACTATAGTTTTAAGTATAAGTACTTACGTTATACACATTAATCAAGATTTCGGAACTTTGGTCAGTTTGGTAGGCTACGAAATGCGATTCCTATAAAAGCTAAATACTTTTAGTTGACGAAGCGATGTTCGATAGACAGGAACTGATTTGACCAAAAAGTTTCAAGGATTTACTCCTTCCCACGACAAGCTGAGAAAATTCTCGTGTGTCTTTTCTCTTAACATACACTCTTACCCCACTGCTGGGGTAACGAAAATTCCACCTTTCAGGAAGTTCAGGGTGAACGATCGCAAAATGCCACAGTATGGTAAGCTAAAATTTATGGCCGAGGTTGAAATCAACAGTCGGTGGTGTAACGTACACCCCCGCATCGCGGGGGAAGCAGCAATGCTCTAGGGGGCTCAAAGCCTGACAGCCGCAAAGTAAAATCCTACCCTTTGTAAAATCCAACTCGGGAGCCCAAAACTTGACTTTGCAGGGGGCTGTTCTCAGTTACGCCATTAACCACAGTCTAGTAAAAAATAACTACTACATGGATTATTTAGGACCCCGGGAATACAAAAAGTACGGAAATCTAACGATTTCCTAGGATCCCCTTTATGTCAGTGCAGTGAAAATCTTGTCATGATAAGCATATCTACCTGTATCCCGAGGTCGGGTGCCCATAAATTTGCAAAGTAAAAATTGCCACGCAATACAGTTTTTATTTTTTAAGAGATATAATTCTTACGAATTTTACCAGCAATGGTCTACTTTTCAATTCAGTCTAAAACAAAATAATAATTTTCTACGTTTCCAAAGTGTAAATAATAACCGATTAGAAAATAATTTCATCCAAATTCTTTCGTAACAAGAAAATATATGTATATTTTTCAAATTCGGTCTAAATGCCGCCCCGGACATGGGTCTGGTTTGTTCGGCCATAGAGCCGCCCCTGTGTGCATTGTACATAAGAGTTGTAAAACCATAAGCAAAAATCACTTCTGTATTGTTTTCCTAAATTGTAAGGTTATTATTAATTGGAAAATTTTTAATTTCCTCAAATGCATATTGAAATTTGTACATTATTAGATTAACCGTATTAGATGTTTTCGTACAGAAACTTTTTGCAAAAATCCTTTTTGAGACACCTTTGTTAAGTATCGATCCACATTGCGCTGCTAGGGCTGCTATTAAGCAAAAAAAAAAAAAAACCTTTTTATTACGGTATTGTCAGATGCACCGTGAATTTCGCTATCAGATGAAGAATGTTTGTAAAGAATAGACATTTATTGACAACCGACCAACACACTGTGCACTAAGATTCTACTTTTTCTTAAACTATGTTATGCTATCGGGAATGAGTTGAGTGTTGAGTGAATATTAACGTCCCACTGTTCAGCTACACGAGGGCTTTTGGGGACGGTCCGCGTAATTTTGAACCATGGTCAAGTGACGTGGACGACACCTGAGCTGGCACCCCCCTCTCCTAACTACCACACCACACCAACGGGAGGACGTTTGAGCTCTCGACAGATTTAACGTGCATCGCTCCCCTACACGGCGGATCTTTAGTGGTACTAGGATCGAACCCATGACAAACTAGCCATGATCCGATGCCTAGACCACTCGGCCACCGCGGCCTATGCTATCGGGAAATCGGGACTTGATTTTTTGATAACTATTCAAAATTCAAACTATTTATGTTTGAAAAATTCTTAAAAAATGTTGCTTGATTGATAGAATCAAATACGGCCTGCGGGCCGTCCGCGTGTGGTGCACGAGCTGCACACCTGCTAAGATCGGTCCTGTAGTCCCTTTCCCCTTTAACATCAGGGTATGACAGTTATAAAAAGGCGGAATGTTTTCGAGCGGGGAGACAAGCTTTTAAACTTTTTTTTCGTGGGAAAACTATTAACTATTCCTTTTAATCCCATTTAAGCATATGCACACATAACCTTATTATAATATTTTCTTCTCTTTTTCTCAATACCAACAGCATATTTTTCTACGCTTATATATAGGTCCACTTCTCAGATTATTGTTTTCAAATAAATAAGGACTTCAAAATAAATTTATATTTTATTCAGATCAAAAATTAAAAAAATGTATTTGTAACGAAATCTAATGTATGTACATTTTTAGCTTTTTAGCAAAGTTTGAGGCCAGGAGATACAAGCGACACATTTACGAAATACTAAAATTACAATATAAATTTGACTTCTCCTTTGCATAAAAACTTCTTATAGCAAGTTGCTTTCTTATACCAATCTCTGATAGTGAATTTTCCTCAATGTTAAGCGCAATTATTTCTGATTAAAAATTTATTATTAAAGTAAATTTGGGAGCATTAATTATAGCAAAACTTAAATTTTTATGCAGCTCTCGGAACAAGCGATACATTTAAAAATCTGAATTAATCTCAAATTTTACATTGTTCATTAACTAAAAAATTGCAATAAACGATTTTAAATCTATTTAAATTAAAAACTACAATAGCATTAATTGTAATTACAAAATTGTGGTAGTTTGGAGGGGGGGGGGGAGGAAAAAGAAAAAAGCTGTAAAAAATTTTAGAAATATTCCCAAAATTTCGATTAGAAAGATTAATGCATTTTTAAGAACAACATTAAAACTGCGTTTGTATTTGCGTAAATAAATTTATAAAAACCGAATGCAAAGGATTATAACACTTGCATTTGACTCTTATCTACCAATTGGGAATGTGGTGTGGTGTGGCATTTAGGAGAATGATATATCATCTTCCTCTTAAAACAATGTGCTGAAATAGCATTTCCAATAATTAAATAATGATCAATATATTATAAACATGAAACGTCTAAAAAGTGTAAAAAAAATTACTCAAGAAAACAGTAAATTCTATGATTACAGAAGTGAATTTTGTATGATTAAATGAATCCTCGATAAAATCTAAATTCTATTTAAAATTAAAAATATATATTTAGGAAGAATTTCAAGAGTTAATTGATAAAAATATTCTTTCCTGTAAAAATTGTCTTCCAAATAGTCAAAGGGTGCTTATAAAAATCAGCAGTGCATGCATAATACGATTCAAGGTAATTATTGAAGAAATAACAACAAAGAAGTTAGAATTTTTTATAAATCTTTCATCTAAAAAGCCTCAAAATTAAAAGGGACAAAGAAAAATTTATAAATAATTTTCATTGAAATAAATTTTTCAGTGAAAACAAGCGTTTAATTTCTTCGCGTTTTATTTACATATCAGTTGAATCAAATATTAATTTTTACCTAAACATTGTTATATAGAATAGTCAAAAATAGTTTCGTGGTAAAGATAATTAAAAATAATAATACGTAAAAATATATATCAAAAAAGTTTTATAGAAAAAAACGAAAAGTAAAAACTATGAAATATATATAAATAGTCATATAGTAAAGCATAAACATAGTAGGTAATAAAGAAAAGGATAAGAGAAAAAGATTTCTTATCTTTAAAAAATATATTAACTGTTTCAAAAAAAAAAAAAAATTGGAATGTTTACCTAAAAAAAAAAGAACTGTTTTTGCAAACAAATTTCTGATATTTTAATCTTTCCAACTACACGTAAAATATTATTCTAAAACTAGTTCAAAATTTCTAATCTGAAACAAGCCGAAAACTAACACTAAAAATCCATTTTTTATGTATTTTTTTTAAAATGTGTAATTGTATTTGGGACTTTTTTATGTTGCGGAAAGCCACTCAATTTGTATCTCATTTACTCTATCTCTATGACGTAGGGAGACGTCAGACTGTGACGGGTGCTTACGCGTTTCACTAACCTTCTCTTATAAACTTTCAAATTGTATTTATTTTGACCAATCCCCGCTGAGAGCTGAAAGTGTGACTTATGCAAATAAGATAGTTTCGGGTTTAGCGAGTTCGAAAGAGATATAAAAGGGAGAAATGAAATGAAGAGTTGAGGATGACTAAGTGGTTTGATAGAGGAGGATTCCGTGTTTTGATTAAAGTGTAAACTACGCGTTTGCTTAAGAAAGTGTTTCTAAGAGTTTAGTTTAATTAAGTGAAGTTTGATAGCGGGAAGAAGATTATTGAAAAAAGATTCATTAATTCAATTCAGACGTAATTGAAGATATCCTGGATTGAAGCCACTTCATAGTTTCTACTTTTTTCCAAAGTTCATTCCTAAGAAGATATCAGGTCTGTAATTTTTGTAGATTAGATTTAAATGTGTAGTTTGATTGTATGCGTTATTCCCCTCGTGATATCAGTTAGTATTCCGTCGTCCATAGTTGAATTCTGATCGCACTCCATGATAATTTATTGTTCTTAAAGTTGATTATTAATTGTGTATTTCTATTCTAAGGAAATAATAAATAATTGATTTATTATTTGAGTAGTCATTAATTATGAATCCTACTTATCCAAACATAGATAATATGCAAAGGGTAATTAATAACCCTGGGGGTAGTAGGAGACTACGACAAGACGGATAACCATATTTGAATGATAACCTCTCTGCTTGGAAATTTTGGCGTATTTTTAACTGGATCAAACCTCAAATATTGAAGACTTCCCATAAAAACCCTGTGGGGGCGAAACATAAAAATGATTCTTTTCAAATGAGGTCATTTTCAATTTTCAATCATTTTTTTGAAAGGGTCAAGTTGCTCAACAGTTTTTTCGACCGACTTTAATATGTGTTCGTGTTCATTATTTTTTATTTTATTTTACAAGACATGTAGGGCCAGGGCCGATCCTAAGGTGTTGGCCGTCCGCGTGCAAAGATCTAATGTGCCGCCCCTCTAGAGAATTTTTTTATGCTTTGAATTGTACTTAATGTTGACGTTTTAAACTAATATACCTGTATAAGAGAAAAAAGCGAAACATAAATAAAATTTGAAGTTCAGAACTTTATTTTTTCGACAGCTAGTAGCTTATAATAACTACAAAATACTTTAACAGAATAATAAACAAAACAAAAAAATTACCTTTAAAATAAACATAAACATTTTAAAATTAGATATACTAGGCAACAGTATTTATATAAGAAATATAATCTAATAATTAAAAAAAATAATGAGCATAAATCTCGTGAAACGAAAAATATATTCACATGTGTTTAAAATTAAGAAAATTTTTAGGTTTTGTCGGATTATCTCTAGAGATTCTGGACAGATTTAAACGAAATTTGGTTTGTGCATAGGTTTGACATTATACAAATAATAACCCTTCAACATTCATCCACAAGATCGAGCGTAACACTCGTCGGAAGCATATGTGGTTAATAGGAGGTATGGCTCCCTCTTGCAGATATACAAGCCTCCCATCAGGATTTTATACTGAAAATAAGGGAGTTAATGAGTTTCTGGGGCAAATTTCCACTCGTCAGGCATCTATTTATTAGGCCTTGAAAGGAGTTTGCGAGTTGCAATTGCCTTCCTTAGAGCATCTCAGGCATGCTACATAGGGTTGAAGTCTGGATATCTGGCTGACCAATCCACCCGGCGAATATCCTCATTTTCCAGAAACAATGTGACCTCGCATTATCATCTATTGAAATGAAATTAGAGCCAACTTTTCCCTGAAAGATCTCATTCCTATATCTTGCAGCAGTCCCAATGTCTCTTTCAAAGACATTTGTATATGAGGACGGTCTCATTTAATGCCTTCCCATATCATCAAGCCTCCCTTGTCGTAATCATCAATTTTTCAGACATTGGTTGCAGTCCCTGGTTCTTCTCTTATATAATCACTCATTAGGCTGACATTATTACTACAAGAATCACTCATTAGGCTGAACCGGGACTCATCAGAGAAGAGAACGGTCACCCATGCTCCATCTCTGCCACCGACAACACACACAATTACAGCCTCTCACCGCTGATTGGACACTCCAAAGACAGGAGAAAGAGGAATATAAGTCGCGCACACGATAAATTGTCTGATGTTTACACTGTCTTTCTAATATTCTCCAATTCAAGAATGAGGTGTTAACGGACAGTCTCTCTGCCCACAGGAAGTGCATGGTCATTGACCAAAAGGAGCATAGGGGATGAGAGCGGCATAGAAGGGGTAAATGACCTGTAACGTGTTGTTAACCACACGGAATTTTATGTAACCGTATAAACTATGTGAGAAATACAGTTTATACAGTCCACTGAGAGAAGTTGCTCTCTCTCTCTCTGCTGTATAATAACTGCTAATAGTGAAAAAATGCATAAATGCTTTTAAGAATCTCATAAAAATTAATTTCGTATAGTAAAAGCAAATCAAACACTTTAATAAAATATTTTAAAAAACAGCTTTTGATCTAAAGGTTATTTTTTTAATTAAATAGGATCTCTAAAACAAGAATAAGTAACAAGTAAACATGTTGTAAATTTTAAAAAAAACTTTACCTCAAATAATTTTCAAAATGAAAAACCTTAAAAGTTTAATATTTAAATTATGTTAAGAAAAAAAGTCATGGTGGGCCGCAATCTATGTATTGGTGGACCCCGTGTTTGACATGTCTGGGCTAAATGGATTATTTGATATGAAATTACTCTTGAACTAGGAGAGGGAGTATTCTTATAAGCAGGAAGCTATACTATATATATCATGATTATCTTTTAATATATGCTTTTTTATTAAAATCTAATCATGATCTGTTACATCTGCTTTATTTTTGTTCTTAGTGCTATGTTGTGAATCTCTTGATTCGCCTATTTGATTACATTACATCGTTACATTTTGGGTTCTTTAAAAAAAAATCGCATTGATTCCGTAATTTTTAAAACTCAGTACTTAAGTAGGTACCAACAATATAAAATAAAATTTAAAATTTCGGAAAACTTTACTAACATGAATAATACTGAGTGAAAATTGAAGTGTTTTTCAAAAAGGCTTTGTAATGAGAATAAAAGATGTCTTCGTAAAACAACTTTAGTAAAAATCGTTTTTGTTAAGCATCGACCCACAGTGCACCACCAGTGCCGCTGATAAACAAAAAAAAAAAAACCTTTTCCATGGCGGTATTACCGGCTCTTCCACTAATTTTGTTCCAAATTAAGAATGTGTACAAAGAGTAGACATTGATAGACAATGGGCCAACACTCTATGCATTAACATTCTACTTTTCTTAAACTGTGTTATGTCATCGGAAAACCGGAACTTATTTTGATTTTTCAATAACTATTTAAAATTCAACATATATTCATTCAACTTATTATAATTTTTATTTTAAGAAATTCACATTTTTTTTGCTTGATTAATAGAATTATATGCGGCCAGTGGCCGCCCGCGTGCGGTGCACGCGCTGCACACCTGCTAGGGTCGGCCCTGTGTAGGGCTCCAAATGATTTCTTGCAACTAGCCCCTTTATACAGAAGACTGGCTCCGTTTTAGTGACACAAATATAAGCTTATTTCTATCTTTTTTTTGTTACGCCTTCCATTTTGTTCTTGAAAAAAGGATTAGATTTTATGAAGCAATGAAAGTCATTGCTTGTGTAGCAAAATATTCTTTTCTGTGAAATGAAGCATTATAAATGTGTATTTAGTCATATTTCAACGTGATTTTCTTCTGTATCTGTGTATTATTACTTCGTACCTAGAATGCATTAATAGGGTACTATCTGCATGTTAACGCTTAAGTTTGCCAAATATGGGGGCAAAAATTTTTGGAAGCAAGGATATACATTTTTTCGTAATTTAAAAAAAAATCCTTACAATTTCTTACTTTTTTGTTCTTCAAGATTGATTTATATGAGTAATTTACGTTGTGAATAAAAATTTCATAGTTAAATAATGTGATTTTATTGTGCTGAAGTGTTTATTATGTTTTCAGTGCATTTAGAAGTCCCACTGATGTAAATACAAATTTCAGAGAAGTGTTTTATCCCGTTCTTCAATCACTCAATGCTTAAACACTGAACTGAACTGATAACTGAGATCATTGAGGTGGACTTCGTTCATAGGACTTGTTTCAAGATAAAACCCTTGTTGTCATGGTAACATGTCATTTTACTTTCGCAAAGAAAAATATTGTTGACATTTTTTAGTTTTTTAAAAATTCTCATCATAAAATATTAAAACTTGAAAAAAATTATTGGTGAATTTGTGCTTTTAAAAGGGAAACATTTCGATTTTCCCGCTATGCTTATATAAAATATTCAACAGATGTGTGCGAGTTGCATGATGGGAATGTTGGTGAGGTGACAAGTTGCGGGTGTGTTACGTTGTTGGGCAACATGGATTTACTTATTGTCATGCCGAGTAAAATCTATTCATTCAAATCAGGTATTGTGTACATTTTTTAAAATTGTTTTCTTTATTTTTTCAACGGTCATATGTTTTGAAAGTTTTCTTAAAAGACAACTTTATTCAAGTAAAATGGTTCAAATTGATTTCTTAGTAAGTTAATTTTTATTGGTTAATTTGCTAGTAACGAAATGTTTTTCTCGAATATCATGATTCAAATGATTTGAAACGTTATACGACTATCAAGACAACTTCAATGTGCGTATCACGCATAAATTTCCACGCGTTGGACTTTGAATTAACTGATAAACAAACACAAATAACAAACAGTGCGAATGTTATTAGTTAAGATATGTTTGAATTACATAATAAATGTTAAATTTCGTAATGCCTAATTTTATTCTTAAGCAGTAATTTAAAACTTGTATCGTATAAAAGTAATTTTTCTTAAGGACTATCGTGGGAAACATTGATAAATCGAATATTTGTAGAAAAATATTTTGAAATTGAAACAGGCCGGTTCTTTGATTTTCTTAAATTTTACTAACAAAAAGAATCTTTAAAATAAAAAAAGCTGGTCTCTCACGGAAAAAAAAAAAAGTTTAATATTATGTAGGCCTTTAAAAAAAAATTTTAAAAATATTCTCTTACACTTTTTAAATGCAAAGATTGGTCATGCATTATTAGATAATATTTGTGAAAAGACTGCACTATTCTTTTTGGCTGTCATACTGAAAGATAAACATTCAAAGTTTTAGTTTATCTTCCTTGCATCAAATAAAAAAAAAATTTTGATTTTGAGTATAAATTTGGGGATAATTTTTGATTTGTATAAAAATAATCAATTCTATAATTTTCTGATTTGGGGCATATTGTAATCTGAAGTAGACAATATTTTAAGGGGAGGAATTTTTTTTTATAAAAGACAAAATGTAAATTTTGTCACTTACATGGTTAATATTTACTTAATTTCATTTTATGATATCAAATATCTTGGACCTATCTTGTAATTAAGGGTTAAAAATTTGATAGATTTTTTTGGAATTAGTATGATATTAATACAATATAGGTTTATCTGCCCATTAGTTTCAAAATTTTGTCAAGTTGGGGGATACATTGCAAAAAATAACATTAATGGCACTTGCGTATTATTGCAATAATCACCAATGTTCAAAGTAATTTGCCAAGTTGGCAACCTGAATTTCACATGTGTTGTATATGCTGAATTGGCAATCACATGCTTTGTTTCATTTTATACCACCAATAGGTTACAATAATACATAATCGCTTATTAAACCTGATGGCAGAGATCTAGGTACTTGTGTGTTATTGCAACCTATTGGCGATATTATATGGAACGGAGCGCATAGTTGCCAATTCAGTTCATAGGACTCGGGCAAAATCGGAGTTGCCAATTTGATGAGTTACCTGGAATGTGTTGGCATTGTTGCGATAGAACACAAGTACCAAGATCTGTTTGGTGCAATTCCAAAATCATGCCTAAAATGAGTAGTGTACCAATAATAAATTAATGCCTAATTTTCAATGACAACAGCAAAGTTTACAGAGGTTGGAAAATAAAATTATATCTTATTTAAAATAACTGATCATTAATTTTAAAAAAATTGAAGGAGTTTATTACTTGTACACTTTATGAAAAGTAAACTTTCTCAAATCATGATTTTTGAAATAGTTCTATAAAATATTTTTTGTGAAATAATGGCTTTGTGATTTAAGCACATTTTGGGCCCTGATCTTCAGAAGATCTACAGGCCCTCTTGGCACTGGAGGATCAAAATTTATAGCCAGAAAATCCATTTTAGTTCAGCTAATCCAAGCCCTTTTGAGCGCCCAATGGATAAACCGGCACTGGTGTGAAAGTACGAAATGGTTTCATGTATAGTTGTGCAATAATTCTGGATAGCAGAGAGTATATACTTTTCTCAGTTAACATCTTTTTATTAGTATACTAATAGCTGTCATGGATGTTAGTGACATGTAATAAGAAGTAATTTTCTCATTAAAGTTAAAATAAGTATATTATAAAAATATGGGTACTTGTGTAGTATCACAGCCGTTTTAATGGCATTATATGAAACTGTGCACATGGTTGCCAATTTGGCAAGTTATCTTAAATGTTTGCATGTTGTATGTGTGTGCTTCCAAATGGTATTTGTAATCAGCTGGTTGATGTAATGTAAAATAATAGTATAACATCCATTTTGTTACATTGAGGCTGCCTTTGCATAGTGTAGGAGACCCAAAATCAGAATTTTCTTTTATCCTTCAACACTAATATTATATTTTGTCTTTGCTATCTTTTATAGAACTTTGTATTTTATGCTATCAATCCTTTTTTTCCCTTTCATAACAATGTATTTCATATTTTTTATTAAATACTATAATTTTAAGTGAGTTTTAAATTTAGTGTGTTCAAGTGAGAAAGTGTATTGTTTGGGAATATTTCTAAATTTTAAGAATTCTATTTTGTAAACAGATAACTAATAGCTACATTAAATGAAATTTTGCCAACATAAATGCATAAATTGATTTCTGCAACACATTGGCCACTTTTTGGTTTGTTTGGAACTTTTATTTTATATATTTTTTATCTGCCTTTTGACTGTTTAAAATTTTATTGTAGTGAGCCCAACTTGTGCAATAATTTACTCATCATCAATGTGGTAAAAGTAGCCCATTGCTCACGTCCATTTAAGTGCCTTCTTGTCTGCTCAACTTGAGGCTTATATGCACTTCCAAAAGGTATGCAAGCCAGTTATGAAACGCTTTCGTCGACGCATGTCTCATACATTTCATTCTCAGAGCAGCGACAACGGTCTTTCAGATCTTGCCGAAAGTCTTTCAATTCAAGAAAATGGTGACATCAATAAAAAAGGTGATTATCCTTCTTTACTTTTAGAAAAACAATATTGCTTTATTGAAAAGATTGTTGCAGTTATCATGAACCATTTGCTTTCATTTTATTCCTATTTTTACAATCTTTTATTTATCTTGCAATGTATGTATGTAATTTATTCAGGTTGGATCTAGCAACTCAATTTTGTTGGTTTAATGTATTTTACCAAATAATATTTGTATTTTTTTACGATTATTTTAAAAACAAGTCAAAATTGAGCCATTTTTATGAAAAATGATGTCTAAATCGTCGCGCCCTTTAAATGAATCGACATTCCGTACTGAAACAGCTCATGCCTTGCTCTATTAGAATCAGTCATTCAAAAAAAAATGCCAAAAACTTTTTTTTACGATTTTTTAAAAAAACACTCAAAATTTTAAATATTTAATAACTTTGTCATTTATGAAGATAATCTCACAAAATTTTTTTCATGTGTAGCACAATATTATCAGAGATCTGTACAAAGATTGAAAAAATTGCTTAAATATGGATTTAAAAAAAAACTTTGTTTTTTGTGTCTAATACCCTTTTTGCTAGAATTGATTCAGCTAAACCAGGGATGATGAACGAATGACACGCAACATAATATTTTGGGCACGCCACCCAACAAAACGGTTTGCCTTTTAGTTCAAAATATTTCTGCAATTGATTGGTCAATCAAGGAATTTTCAGCGAGATTTTCTCAGTTCAAAGAATTATTGGAAATGCTCAAGTTTATTATGTTCCCTAATGTGACTTTATTTGGTAAACTGAACTTATCCCAATTCGATTGGCTGGAAATTGAAGAATTTGAAATGCAACTGGTTGATTTCCAGTCTAGTTCAATATGGATTCAAAAATTTATTGAAACAAAAAAAAAGTTGGAATTGATTGAAACAAAAAGATTAACAAGCAATACAGGTAAAAATGCAAGTAACGAAAGTTTGTAAACATGGAACTCAATTCCACACACATTTAACTGTTTGAAGAAGCTGGTTCACATACATACACATATGCTACTTTAACCATATTTTCATGTAACTGTGCTTACAAGTCATTATTTTCAGAGACGAATAACTTTAAAGACTTGCATAGAAACCATTTGGCAGCTGACTTCAACTCAGCATACATTCTGCTAAGTTCACCCTTTACAATCCTGATATGTTATTTATCATCTAATCTGCAACAACAGAAGTCACACTAATCTTACTTTAATTTGAAGTACACATATAACAAAAGCATTTAATACTTTACAATGCAAAGTGTTTTTTTTCGTAGTAAATAGTTTTGAGTTGTTAGTATTTAGTTTTATTATTTTCCCAATAATATCACAAGTCAAAATTGTTTGGTGGCACGTTTATACCTCATTAAATATTTCTGTAGAAAAAATGGCACGTGGATCCATTAAGGTTCGCTGTGCCTGAGCAAGACTGTTCGAAATTAACCGGCAAATGACCTAGCATCAATAATGCATTTAATGAGATGAACAGACTGAGAAACCTGTCCTGCGATAACTAAAAAGTAAAAAATCATTATTTAAATACAAGCTTTTATTTAAATGCACTAAAAAGAATAAAACAAACTTTTCCTTTGAAACTTTACTATCAAGTTATAACGTCATTACACAATTTATATGATATGAAAGCTTGTCGCGAGATTTATCTGTGTAGATGAGTGAGTGAATATTAACATTGCACTGTTCAGCTACACAAGGGCTTTTAGCGACTGATCTCAAAATTTTGAACCATGTTCAAGTGACGAGGACGACATGTGAGCTGTCACCCCCTCTCCTAACTACCACACCACACTAATGGGAGGACGTTTGAACTCTTGATAGATTTAATGTGCATCCCGCTCCCTACACGGCTGGTTTTTAGTGGCACTGGGCTCGAACTTGTGACATGCCAGCCACGATCCGATACCTTGACCGCTCGGCTTCTGCAACCACACCTCTGTAGATAAAGTTAATTAAATAACTTGATCTGATTGATTTTAATTTTTAAAATTTTCAAACTAGGTAAATACAATTACTTTAATCTCAGGATGAGCCTTTATATCATATAAATTGTATAATTGTATATAAGTTGATAGTAAAAAAGTTTTAAAGGAAAAGTTTATTTTATTCTTTTTAGTGCATTTAAATAAAAGTTTGTTTTGAAAAAAGTTTTTTTACTTTTAATTTATTTACTTTGAAAATTAAAGCAGAAATGTTGGGCACTAAGTCCTGTGCATTAAAATGTTCTGTATTTTAATGAATTAGCTTTTTGTTAATTTTCCTATTTGATATGTTCTTGTTAGTTAAGTTTTATTCTTTTTATTAATCAACTAACTCTTGATTTATTTCCACTGGTATACACAAACAACTTTCATAGGAGGAGTTATATTTTAAAAAAATCAAGATGAAAGCGTAGAAATGTAATGTTAAAAATTAAAAATTTGTTGTAGGGGAGTTTGAATCTCCAAACCCTACCTTTGTGTATGCCACTGTAAACTTTCATTTGACTAAGGCAGGGGTCGGCAACCTTTTGAGTCGGAAGAGTCAAAAATTACAATTTACAAAATTTCAAAGTTTTTAAAGAGCCACAAAAATTTTTCTTGCCAACAATAAATGGAACTTGCATTTACAAAGTTTTTAGATAATAAAAAAAAAACTAATATATTTATTCATAAGAAAAGATATGTATTTATTCATATATATAAGTAGTGTTTTTCACAACAAATTAGATAATATACACTGGTGTGCAAAAATTAAGGACGAGACGGTTTTTTCAATATAACTTTGTACAAAAGCATTCCAAATCAACACATTTAATACCGTAAGATCCCCAATACGTAAGGACATGAGTAATGTAAGCAACACTTACTAAAAGAGAAATCAGAGGGATAAAAAGAAGCTTTATTGAAAAAGTAGCATGGAGTGCAATGCGACTGAAGGCCGAAACATCCCTGTGATGGGTGTCCAGTAAGAAATATCCGGTCTTTAGTAGGGGATATGATCTCCCCTGACTGCTAGGCAGGTTTCACAGCGTCTGCCCATGCTGAGAATGAGGGTGTCAATGAGTTGTTAAGGCATTGCTGCCCATTCGTCTTGCAGCGCCAATCGAAGCTCCGGAATCGTTACTGGTGGTAAGGTACGAGCTGCCAAGCATCTGCCTAGAAAATCCCATACATGTTCGATGGGATTGAGATCCGGAGATCGTGCCGGCCAATCCATACGTTCAATATCCTCACTCTCTAAGAGCTGTTCGGCAGCTACTGTGCGATGACATGGTGCATTGTCGTCCATGAAAAGGAACTGCGGACCCATAGCGCCTCTAAAAAGACGCACATATGGAAGAAGAATCTCGTTACAATAACGGGTCCCGTTGACTGAACCTGCGTCGAAGATGTGAAGGTCTGTACGACTACGAAGCATGATGCCTCCCCAAACGAGAACACCGCCACCTCCATACCTGTCCCTTTCAATGATGTTCGAGGGATGATTGCGGCTTCCCCGCTCTCTCCAGATGAGTATGCGATGAGAATCGCTATTCAGACTGAATCTGCTCTCATCTGTAAAGAGTACTCGTCCCCATTCATTGTCTCTCCAATTAGGTTATTCCCGGCACCACAGAGAACGCCTTCTCCGATGGGCAGGCGTTAGAGGTACACACCATACAGGGCGTCGTGCAAACAGACCACCACCGTGCAGTCTTCTGGCCACGGTAAAACGCGATATCGGTCGTCCAGTCGCCTGTGTCGTGTGTCTAGCGATTTCTCCCGCTGTCTGCCGCCTGTTTCTTCTGGCCTGTAAGGCAATATACCGGTCATCTGCGGGTGTGGTTCCTCGTGGACGACCACTACTGAACCCCCGGATAGCTGTTCCTGTAGTTTGAAATTGTCTCCAAAGTCGTGAAACGATGCTGTGAGCAATTCCGAACTCTGCAGCCCCACTTGTCACACTGCGACCTTCCTCCAACTTCCCAATGATTCGACCTCGGGTAAAAGCATCCAGATGTCGTCTAACAGATTGATTATTCGCCATTTCTTGCTGAGGCAGCAACTCGGTGTGATTTTAACTGCTATACGGTGTGCAATCTCTTTGCCAGAAATACTAATCTTACACCGACAACATGCTTTACTACTCAGACACTCCCCCATTACGTCTACCTGCATATCTGCGCATGTGCTACCGTACATCACCTCACTTAACCTCCTGATTGGTCTTTCTGTCCGCTCTGCCTCTTCGTTCAGCTGATATGCTAATTTTCGACTTCGTCCTTAATTTTTGCACACCAGTGTATATGTGGCATTATTAGATAATTTCTTATTATTTAAGGAAAAAATTAAAACAATTAAACATTTACTTACAACACTAACTTGTACTTAAATAACAAACAATTGAGCAAACAAATTCAATAGGATCGTTGGCTTTGCATGGTTTCAGAAAGTTTGGATAAATTTGGCTTGTAACTTGTTTTTTTAAGTTTCAAACACGACTCTAAATTTTCATTTGTTAGTTGGCTTCTTACTTTACTTTTAATTACATTCACTCAAGAGAACGCTTGTTCGCATGAATATGTTGATCCGAAGGTAGTCGGCACTCCAAATGCAAACTTCTTCACCTCACTGTAGCAATCTGGAAGACTATTCCATGCGTCGAATATAAGTGCCTCAACTCGCGGCATTTATTTTAAAGCTGTCCACTTTTGTTGCGTTACGTACATACATTTCTGGACTTCCAACTTGCTTTTCAGCTCTGTAAATTTTCCACTCCACAAAGCTTTACTTTTTAAATCGATCAATTGCATTTCTAGAGATCCAGTATCAATTCCAAATGATTCAGTGTGGATTTCGTTACTATTTGTACTGAGTGGATTTACTATGAATACTAGAGTGGTTTTGTTGGTTTTGAATTGCTAAAATCTGTCAGCAAATTCATCTTTAATTTTTTTATAACTGTGCTTAAGTAATTTGTATCAACAGTTGTACTGGTCTTGTCCCGATATTGTTTGAAAATTGAAAATAAAGTAATTTACCACTCTGAATATCTTCTGCAAAAAGAATTAATTTTTCTTCTAAACAAACCAATTCTTCTACCAAAACACACTTTTCTTGCAGTTTTAGATTCAGCTCATTTTATTTTCTGTGATATCCACCAAAAAGTAAAATTTTTGCAACCACTTGTCGTTCTCTAATTCAGGGTGATTAATGCATTTTTCATTAAAGAATGTATTTATTTCATTCAAGCACAAAGCACAACGTTTTAGCACCTTACCTTTTGCAAACCATCACACTTTATTGTGAAGAAGAAGATCGGAATACTGAGTCTCATTTCGTTTAAGAATTCTTTAAACTGACGATGGTAGAGTGCTTTTGACAAGATGCTGTTAACAATCTTGATTACCAAATTCATGACCTCAACTATTTCGGCCTGAAATGTTTGGCACAAAGCGCTTCTTGGTGTATTATGTTGTGAAACATTAGAATTTCGTGGTTTATTTTACTCTGAAGAATTGTTGTTGCTCCTTTATTTTTTCCTGTCATACTTCTGGCTCCATCAGTTGCTATTGAAATAATTTTATTTAAACCAATCATATTGTTTTCAAGGCATTTTTGCACGGTATTCGCTATATCTTCCCCTCTTTTTTGTCCCGAGAGCAGTAGCAATTCTAGAAGTTCTTCTTTTGGACCATAGGAAGACATATACCAGACAAAAAGGGCAACTTGTGCCGTGTCTTTTATGCCAAGAGATTTAACTATAACAAGTGATAAGGCAAAAAAAATTTCAATATCTTCCACCTGCAAATATGTTACACTTGAAGACATTTTAGCTATTCTATCTTGTACTGTTTTAGCGGTTAGTGGCAAATTTTGATTTTTTTCAAGATTTCTGGTTTGTTTTTTAAAGTTCTTCATCTTCATCTGAAGAACTTCAGATGAAGCAATCTTTGACATACTCACCATCTGTGAATGGTTTGCCTTTTTTTGCAATTTCTAGTGCTACCGCGAAGCCTGCTAGATTAACAATACTTAACACGAAACTTGATTGCTGTTTTTGTTTTTGGAGCTCGTCGTCAGCTTTTTTTCGTTCTTTGCCGGCTTGATATTTAGCAAACTAAGTATGTTTTGTAGTGAAGTGTCTCTCTAATTTTGATTTCTTATTGTGTGCGAGTTTTTTGGGGCAAATGAGACAAGTCGGAAGGCCATCTGAGTTGCATATGGAAGCGAACGACTTCGTCCAGTCCCAATTGAATTTTTGCTGACCTTCTTCAATTCTTCTCTTTTTTTTTAGATGCCATGCTTGTGGAAAAGTTGTAATAAAGAATTTTTAAAATTATTATTTAGGTATCCAAAACAGCAGATGTGACAAGTTTTGCAATTATTTACTATGTCAACGTATACCTACGTAAATACATACGAGAAGCTGGGCATAATAAAATATAATTTATCAAAAAACATTTTGCAATGATATTTTCCAATTGAAAATACTTAAATAAATAATTCTATACTAATATAATTATTAAAATAAATAATTTAGACACGAAACACTGTTTGTCTCACTCTCTCACTTACTGATTGACTATAAGTACATAGTTTCGTCGCATCTGTTGTCGCCTCCTGTGTGCGGTGATCGCCGACTAGCACGAACAGACTTGTCAGAATGTGTTTATCACGGCCCAGTCTGCACATTTTAGTTTTTTTTTTTAATTTTGGCAAAAGATCAGATACTTAGTTTACGAGTAAAGGTGTTCTGCCCGGCTATGTCAAAATCAATGAAAATTGCCAAACATATAAACACTGAAAATACCTACCTACTTTGGTCCTCAGAGTTGGAAAGTAGGTTTATTAAATAACAATTTATAGGTACTTACACTTATAAATTATTATTTTAATGCTAATTTTTAAATAAAAGCTATAAAATAGATAAATAATAAAATAGGTAATTTATTAAATATATATTTTAATAAAAACACTTTCGCAGTATTATTCAACAGTAGTACTTTGTTTCTTTTTTGACAATTCTTATTGACTTCAAAAAAGTGGTTAGGTATCTTATTTAAAAATATGTATACTATGTATTTTAAAAATATAATACTAACTTTACTTCGGTGTTTTTATTATTATATATGTACATGCACAACTTTGAGAAGATAATTCACCTCCAACTCTTCTACTTGAAACAGCAAACTATACGTCATAGCCAAAGCACTGGTGAAGATGTCAAATTGTCTTGCGTCGAAAGTGAATTAAAAACTACATAGAAACATCCGACAGCGGGGTCATTCGAGAGCTTCCGACGGACTGACGACAGTGACGACGCGTGTTACGGGGGAGGGGTGTGGTGAAAAGGAGTACAAGTGGCTGAGAGATAGAAAAGGTGCTTAATCCTCGTTAATCGATTCAGAACAATATTTAAATGCTTTTTTATAAAATAAATAATATTTGCGTATGGAACTAAAGAGCCGCAGCTTCACATCTAAAGAGCCGCATGTGGATCGCGAGCCGCAGGTTGCCGACTCCTGGACTAAGGCTTTGAAATGTGCTTTGTATTACTAATGTGAAAAAGTTATTACAACTTCCATTTTGGACTATGAAATTTCTTCCACAATACTGTTTTAATATTTCTTCTGAAACAGATGTCATAGTTATGTGAAATTGATTTTTTAAAAGTAGTTTTTATGTACTCTTTAACCCTTTATCTACTGCATTATGATTTGCTGGAATTTTTTTCATGCAATATTTTTTTTTTTAATCCCTACATTGAAAATTAAGGGATATACATAAGTAAAATAAAACTTTCGGAAATTTAATCCGTTGGAGCTAATTAATTAAATTGGTAATTTAAAGAGTGCTAGTTTGATATCCTGGGTCTATGTGTGAAATTGTTGTTTATGTTCGCCAAGATGGGTGAAAACATTACAATATGGTTACCCTGATATTTTTAACATCTGGCAATGTGGTTGCCATGGGGATAACATATATTACATTTAATTTTTATTGGGTTTTTTTTTCCATTGGTAACTCTATTAGTTTCAGACTTTAAAAATTCAATTTCTTTTTACATTTTAACCGTTTTAATTGCATTTGCTCTATTGCAAGCTATAATTTCAGTCTTCTGTTTTATTTTGTGCTATTTTCCAATAGGGATATTTCTAATATCATGGGTGAGTACTAGGATATTTTTTTAAAAAAAAAAGAATGAGTGTTGTACTTTTTAATTATTGCTCTAAATATATATTGTCCATTTTCACTTTATTTTACTTTTTAAAAATGTTTTTTTTTTGTTTTATTTAGAACAGCAACGCATGGGACTCCTTAGTCGAGCCACCCGGCGATTGTCTTTCTCCACATCCAGAATAATGGATATCCATAGCAATAATTCCTCAGTGCCTGGTAAGTAAATCTTTTTAAATATTTCTTTATTTTAATATATTCTATAGGTGATTTTATACTTGAAACTATTGGGGAAAAAAATGGAAATAGAAAACAGTATTTTAATTGGATATCATTTAAAAAATTATATTAGGTTTTCCTTGTTCTTTTTATTAACATTATTTTCTTGAAATTGAAAGTATAACTGTTTTTTCCAGGAAATAAAATTTCACTGCTTGAATTGATAATATAGTTCTTGTAAGAGAATATATATTTTTGTGTACAGTTACAATTGCATAACTGTGGAGAAAATATTTTGTACAATCATCTGAAAAGAGGGGACAATCATTCTTTACTTTTTCAATTATGATCCAAGTTGGTAAAAAATATCACTATTAATGGCTTATTAGGAATTAAATATGTTGAGTCAAATAAGAAAAATAATTAGACCTAAAATTTTTCTCTTTATAGATTTTATTTACTTTTTCACATTTCTAATTTGTTTTCATATAATGAGCCTAAAATTCAAATTTTGCTGAATACTGCTTAAAAGTTTTGGAGTTATGTCTCAACTTTTTATCATATAAAAATTTTCATTCAATACTTTTTTTAACACAAATCAAATATATATAATTATTTTTCTATTTAAAAAAAATAAGAAAATATTTTAATTTTGAATTAAATTGATTCAATAAAATATCTTTTTTGGAGGAATACAAATATGGATAATAATTTTAAGTAGTTATTAGTGAATATTTTTTAAATATTACTACTGAATAAAAAAGTCAAATGTTTTGTAGATTGCTTGCTGAAAGTAATGTATGCGACCCTTTAATGGATTTTCCTAATTATCTCAGGAAGTAATGTTTAGATTTAGATGAAATTTTGAGTATTTGTGTTTAGGCAATTTTCTATTGTCTTTTGAAAGAAGTCCGATTTCTTAATGTAAAAGTTCTTTGTTAGAAATTAACACAAATATATCAATTTCATTTTTTGATTCCCTTTGATCCATTATCAATTGTTATTAATTTTATTCAACTGTCAAGAGAATTGTAAGTTAACAAGAAGTCTAATTTCTTAAGTAATTTTTTTATAAGTGTACTTTATAAATGGAATGTTTATTGTAGCAACATGCATATATAGACCAGATTCTTTTGTCTTTTTTTTTATATTATCAAAATTCCTTGCACCCTCCTAATAATGAATATAATATTAATATAATGATGTTGTTTAGTTTTACTTAAAAGGTTTACAATTGTGTTGCAGACTCTTCCCGTACTCCTCGGCAGAGCGTCTCTCTTCACTTCAGGGATCTAATGCGTTCCAAGAAGAAGCGACGGAACTCGGGTAAGTGTCCCGTGTAACTGTTGCACTATCATTTTTTCAGCTAATGACAATATAATGAATTTCTTTTGAAACTAGCATGTTCTTTGTTAGAAGTTAACGAATCCATCAATGTCATTGTTTAATTCCCTTCAAGTCGTTAAGAGTGTTACAATTTTTTCCAACAGTGAGGAGAATTGTAAATTATTAAGAAGTCTCATTTTTTTAAATAATTTTTTATGTGTACTTTTTAATAAACAGAAAGCGTTAACATGGATTATTTAATTTTGTTTCCATACTTATTGAAATCATTTACTTTTACTATGTGCCTATCCTCTTAGATGGGGTCATAGTCATAAACTCATGACTGGCTAGTCATAAGTTCAATCCCTGGATTGAAAACCCTCAAACTAGAGAGGGATGATGCATGTTATCTGTTGTAGCTGAAAGTCCCCATATAGGCATGATGTGAAAGTTTAGAAAGGGGGAGACACCACCTCAGGTGTCTTCTCATCACTTGACTGTGGTCCAAAATTACAAGGTCCATCCCCAGTAGCCATTGTGTTGCTGTAGAGTGACATTAATCAAAAATTAAATCTCTTCTCTAATTCAGAAATACTTCAAAACCAACTTTCAAATGTTTATTATTATTTTTTTTTTATTTATTTTATTTTATTTTATTTTATTTTTTTTGCTCTTTTCACTTGAAATTTTGAAGTGATAACTCCTTTAGGTGCATTTTGCTGAAGAGTGAATTTAAATGAGATTCGGGTTCGTTACACTACTCATTTTTGTAGGCTCTAATCGAAAATTGTGCTTGTGTCACTCAAGTTTTGAATTGAAAACTTCAAGTGAACAAGAGAAAAGGAGCACAAACAAAAATAATTTGGAAAAAAGATTATTCTTATTGTAGGGGAAATTGGAAGAGGGATCTGGTAGTTATTATAAGAATATTGCAAAGTTTGTTATCTAGCTACCACTAGATAACAAACTCTCTGTTGAGAACCAGAGATCTTAACAGATTATCTAGTAAAGGTAAGTTTGATTTTTCCATTGAACATTGTTTATGATTAGTAATGTGTAAAAATGTTGAAACGTTTGACACTAGCAGTATTAGAAGAAATCGGTGGAACAGTACTGAATCATTTAAAATCTGTAAGGAATTTACATTCCTTGTTTCCTGTTGCCTGGCTAGAGGTGTAGAAGGAACTAAATGATCGAACGACATGATAAACTTAAATTATTCATTTATCTCTATATTCAACACAGACACAAATAACACTCTAAGTAGGATAAATTTGATTAATTAGAGCACGAAAGTGAGACAAGACAACTAGGGGATAATGTATATGATCATGTGAATCTATCCTTTTGATAACTTATACAAAGCTTGTTTTAAGAAGTGCACTAATAATTTAACTCTCTAACTTCTATTTGAAATAAGATCACAGTACCTGAACTCTTGCAATCCTTTAATCTTTTAGACATGGCCTTAAACACTTCTCCAATATTTGACTTAAGCTCTTCCTCAAGATTCCAACTTCATGCATCGTACACTGTTTACGTATACGTATTACTGTCAATTTGCTTTCTTCTCATCCAAGCTATCCTCACTTCCAATGTATTCTCACTTCACTAACTCTCAAAACTCGGGAATACAGAATATATATGTTAAACTTAATTTGCATAATCATGTTTTCCTGACTTCGGAGAAAGTTGGTTGAAAAAATGATGTCCCAAAAGGAATTCTCTAGGAGTTAGTGGAAGGAACCAAATAGATCCATCACAAATCGTTGAACTAAAAGAAATACTTTTGAAATTCTCAGAATTTATAAGAGATAAGGAATTGGTCTTGAACCTTCCTGCGGCCACAGTTGTGCAATATAAAAATGAAGACGAGTTGCATAGGTTACGCTTGCAACAACAAACGGAATGTGTAAATTCAAAGTATTATGATGTTAAAAGTATTCCTTCATTAGATAAATTCCTTTAAGCTGTACAAATAATGGTGCCAAGAAGGAACAAAACATGGGATCTATTTCTTGGTAAAGCATTTCAGCACAAAAATGTGCCAAAAGAATTAAAATCCGAAATTTTTATGAAGCTAATTGGTGAGAAAGTTGATAATATTCTGGTTTATTTTAGCGGTGACAACAAAGAGATTACAAGAAAATAAATGCACTAATTGTGAAAGAGCCCAAACCTTCTCCTTTTGTTAGCTTAGAGAATTTTAAGAAAAGTAAACGTCTCTCATGGCATAAGTTTTCCTAGCTTTACGTAGTATACAGCGGTTTATAGGTTATTTAAACAGTACTTGTGTATTATCTTAACAGTATTGGCGACATTACATGAAAGAAATCACATGGTTGCCAATTCAGCGTGTACCACACATGGGAAGTTAGGGTTGCCAACTTGGTGGGTTATCTTGAACATTCGTTTTGTTGCAATAGTATGCAAGTATCATATAAACATATGTATTATGCAAATATAATTACATAAGTTATTTACATATAAATATTTTTGAATAATTAGACTAACTGATCTTTAAATCGTATATACTCACGTATAATTAAATAAGAATGAATAATTATTTAAACACATTGCCCTTTACAGATAATGGATAAAATAAACAAATCCCCTGATGAATGGGCTCGAAAAAGTGAACTGCGAAAATGTCGTAAAAGAAAACATAGTACATTCGAATAATTGGATACTTTTGCCCAGAATAAATCAGAAGTTTTCACTTTTATTATGTGGTAATCGCACACACAAATTTTTCCCCACAAAATTTACATAAAAATATATTGGAATAAAATAAAGTCTTATAATGTTAAGAATAGTTTGATTTTATTGCAGCTGTTTTTTCAAGAATGTTCTTTTGCAGTATTACTTTCAAATAGCAATTTGTTTCTCTTAAGAACCGTGATTCAGTTCTAAAAAGAGAAAAACTGCCTTTTAGGTTATAATATTTTAATTATTCTTTAAAATTTTAAACACATAAAAACTTAAATAAAATTCAAAATTATTTAAAAACTAATAATTTTGATTTCGAATCAAAATAAAAAAAGAAACTTAATGTTATGCTCATAAAATTTTCCCTCATCGCTATTTATAGTTGTTTGAGAATGTTTGATTGATCTTCTTTCGAGATATGAGCTTAATTTCATTGACAGATTTCACTATATTTCCAGTAGGTTTAGATTTTCAAAAATTTGCCTTAAGAAATTGCTTGTTCTTACTTTAAAAATTTCTTGATTGACTGATAAGCAGTATGGAACATTTCTTTTGAATATTTCTACTCTTTGGCAATGGACTATTATCTAAAAAGTAAGATTTCATCTGTTTCACCATATCCAAATAATTTTCGATACTTTTCAGTGTGAAGTTTTTAGTTTCTTTGTTGAAAAGAGATTGGAATTATCTTCAATTGGTAATATTTCGAATATAACTGTTGCCAAATCTGCTTCATCTATTTCATTTTCCATAACTAATTGTAGAATATTATGAATAGTTATTGTGGTGAATCTATCACCTCCTGTTGCATGTGTAAGCAGTAACATAATGGAAAATTGCCCCCCCCCCAGCAAGGGCAGGTTTTGAGCCCCAAAACAGATCTTACAAAGGATTACAAAACCAAACATAATGTACCTATACACATCACATGAAAATATTTAAACATTTAAACTTGTAACTTAATACAAACTCAGCCTGAGTCTGAATAAACAAAGTAAATAACCTTTAATTTTTATTTATTGGAGAGTATTTATGGTATATATTAAAATGGAAAATCTCTCGAACAACAGTTGAAAGATCACCTGGTTACTTAAATAAAAACAATACATTAAGAAAAGCACGGAAACTAAAGTAATTTTCGATTTAAAACTCTCGCAAAAGAAAAAGTTATCACTTACCCTATTCTTTGTTTCTGAATCCTGGGATGGGCTTGATCTAAAGTTAAATTATATTCTTGCATAAATACTACAACTTTAATAAGGAGAGTTCTTTGTATGATGCAAAAATAATTTAATGAAAAAAAGAAATTAAAAAAAAAAACTGATACATTCTGCATGCTAAGATAAAGACCACAACTACTATTACTAATACAGACTAAAAGAAAATTCCCCCCTTAAATCTGTACTTATGACTCCTTTTCTTTAGATGGAGTATCCTTATTAGCTGAAGTGTCCAAAACTGTGATTTTTCTTGTGAATTAATTTTCACTTCCATGATTTTTGTTCATCAGGTTCCCTGGCATCACTATTACTAGCATTTGCACAATATTATGTATTTGCAGATATTACAAAGTTATCCACTTTTGCACATTTGCTATTAATTTTATACTCCTTTTCCTTTCAAATTTTTCGTTTTTGAGAAACATTCAAAGTTTCTTTTTGACTCCACTCATTCTAGGGCCGCGTTTCTTCTTATTGACAAAATACCATTTTATGAATCAGAATATTATATTCTGATACAAAAAATACAGTTATAATAATAAATGCGAGAAGTGAGATGGAATTATTTTAATAGTAAAGGAACACGCCCTAAATTTAAGTGCATTGAATATGAAAATAGAGATGCCTGTTCTAAAAGCAATTTTGTATAATGTTTTTCATTATGCTTTATTTGATTGAATACGTATAAATCTAGACCAAATAATCATTTAAAATGCTCTCTAAGGTTTTCCAAGTATTGTAATACTATTTCACTTGAAAAAAGAATGACAGATGTACTTTATTTACGATTTCGTGAAATGAAAATGAAATGCATGAGGGGGACTAAAGTTGCCAATAAGTTACTTTGCAGCTTGGGTAGAAAGTAAATCATGTCTTTTTTCTCTCTCTACAGCTAATGTAAAGTATACTATAGTAATAACAGTGATGAATTATTTATCTTCCTGGCATTATATCCGATTCTCCATCTGATTTTTATTTTATCTGTTAGTAATTTAGGTTTAAAAAAAAAACCACTAAAGAAAAGTATCTCGCATCGCAGGGATTACAGCACATCAAACAAAATATTTTTTGATTTGGTTATTGGATCAAAGATATCTAATGAGCGCATTAAAATTTTGATTTGGAATAACGTCAGATCACCAATTAGAAAATCGCTTAAAAGTTGGATTTTAAAAATTCTAAAGCGAATTTTCAGAAAATCTACACAAATGGCGTTAGTCAGGCTTTAGGTCCCCTTAAAGCCTTGGCCCATCCCCCCCCCCAGAGCAGGGGTGTACGTTACGTCACTGTGTGCAAGTCTTACTATGTTATTATGTTCACTCTGAATTGACTCAACATTTTCCTTACTAACTATTTCCAGGAAGTATTTAGAGTGGATTGATGTATTTCTTTTTTGGGGCGGGGGGTGCAAGTAGATAATTTCTTTACAATTTAAATTGAAGGTTGTCTCCGTACTTCACTGACTTTAATATTTGCAGAATTTATTTTCTCCAAAATTTATTCAAATGATTTATGGGTATGTTATTGAGTCAGTTAAAAATTTGCCCAACTGGGGACTAGGGTAAGCCACTATATATTATCTAAGCCATTTTGTTTGAAAATTTTCGCATTTTCAAACTGCATTAAAGTGATATCCGTGTTTTTCAACTGTGTTTAAGTGAAAACATTTTCTGAAGTTACTATGCTGTATAAAGCCTACCTGAGAGTTCTTATCTTTCAAATGGCTTTTGTGAGATATTTAAATGAAAACTAAACGGCCTTTTGGATAATGAGTGGGAAATCTATTAAAAATAGCAAAAAATATGAAAATTTTATACAGAATAGAAATAAAAAAAATTAAAACAATATTAGGAAATTTATCTGAACTGGTTTTATGTAACATAGATTGGCTGCTGTATCTTAGTGGTCATGGTCATGAACTTGAGGCCAGAGCTGTCGAGTTAAGGGCCTGATGACTCTGAAGACCTGCCATATGAAGGGGCGGATCTTTAGAGGTTTAAATCCTCTTTTTGGTGTGTTTTGGAAGTTGAGCAAGTAGGAGTTTAGGTGTCTCCTCCTCACTCGACCTAGGTACAAAATTATGAAGACAGTTTCCAATAGCCCTTATGTTGCTTTAAGTTTGGAATACTTTATCTAACATAGTCACTATAGACCTTTTTGAAGTGAAACTTCTTTAGCGGCGTTGGGCACTTTTTGGTAGGGGAAAATCTTATGGGTTCGCGTCACCAACATGCTCTGACTGGCGCATGCGCAGTGTGCTGTTCGCTTTAGACACTTTTTGGATGGGTAAAATCTTGCGCGTTCATGTCACCAACATGCATGTAGTAATATATCTGTAGCTATACAGCTGATGCATAGTGCTGTGTATATCTTATAAGTGAAATTGAATGGATTTAGTGAAAAGTTAAATGTGTATATACTGTGCATTGTTAAAATAGTGTTTTTGTTTGATTATTATTTGAATCGTTTAATTGAAGAATCATTGTGCAGCACAATAGTGAGTACTAAATAAATATACTAATATTTTCAAGATAAAAAAAAATAACAGAAAATTATTTTAAATACTCGCATTTATTTTGGCGTTTGAAAATTTTGTATTATTCATTTTCTAATATTTAACCTCTGCAATGCATCATACAATCCAGATTAGTATTTCACATTGGCTAAGACGTTTCTTTACTACCGTGGTAAAACAGGCATGTAGTTGTTCAATCATAATTTTATCGTGGATTTTGAAATTAAAAATTTTATAAAATCTAATAATAATTCAAGATTAATGTGTTAAAGTTTAAAATATGGTTAAAAATGCAAAATTATAGTTTATTACCTTATATCATTAAAATCTTTAGTTTGAAATAATGAAAACGGCTCCAACTTTAATTTCATTAAATATTTTATTTTGTTTTAAAATTTAATATTTCGAAATCATTATTTATTAATTTAAATTGTGAAAAATAAAATATATGCTCTTCTACTTTTTACAAAATGATATCTATAGTTTTATCCAGGGCTTCGAACCGGAACTGAACCGAAAACCGGAAAAAACCGTTATTTTGGTCGAAACGAAAACCGGAACTGAACCGAAAAAAATATCGGTTTATTTCGGTTCGATATATCTTTCAGTCATTTTGTTACTGTTACCAACTTATCAATATTTTCTAATTTAACGTCAACTTTATAATTATCATTACATGTATACTGCTTCTCGATTTCCTATTTTGATATTCACTAGTATTTTTCTGTTTCAGTTTCGCATGAAACTACTTGTAGAAGACATATTTAATTCAGTTGATTAAACTAGAAGTATAGATGATTTTTTAAGAAAAATATCGAGTTATATTTTATTTTTCACATCTCAGCATGCGATCATCCACGGATGTTTGTATAGACTGTTTAGATCAGGGAGGAGTAAATAGACAGGAGAGGCCCTATGTGACGTAGCATGAAGCATCTATCAAATCTTCTGCATATCAAATGGGTGTTTGGTAATGGCGGCGATTCAAATGTTTCGTAATAGTAGTTTTTCATTAGGCGATTTTTACGTCAATCATTGATGTCATCATCCATCACTCCGCCCCCAAATGAATCGGGCTGGCATCTTGTTGGTCGACATGGAGAAGAAGGGCGGGAGCATAGCGGAATTCCGAATCATGTTACCACCCCGCAAAGGAGTGGATGATCAAAATTTTAAAAAATAGAAAAAAAATATTTGTGATGATTTTTGTGGATTATAGCACTTATAATTCTATATTGCATTGTTAATAGAAATTGATAGTTTAGTAGGAGCAGTTTATTTGGACCCGCGTTATCAAATTTTGCCTTCCACGTCACAAAAGGTACAGGCTGTGCAACATTTAAAGAATATTTGGAACAAATTACAATTTTTTGAAAAGTCCATTTCAATAGTAAACGAGGAAACAAAATCTTCTACTTTCAGTAGAAGAAAATGAAGAAATGAAAATGAAGACGATTTAGAGACTTTTTTAAAAAGTAAAGAATTGGCAGTAATAAAAACACATAGAACCTCTATTTCTACCGAGATTAACATTGAATTCATTTTAAATAATTTTGACAATGTACGAAGGCTTGATATAAAGCATAATATTTTAGATTTCTGGGAAGAGAATAAAATTACATATCCGCACTTGTATAAGATTGCAATGGTGGTTTTGGCAGCTCCAGCTACACAAGTTAGTGTTGAAAGAGCGTTTTCAGGTTTGAAATTTATTCTCCGAGACAACAGAAGTAATCTCAGTGAAACCACGTTAGAAGATATATTAATAATTAGAGGCAATTTTCATATGTTAAATAAATAATATATTTTTTACATAATTATTGCAAGGCCAAGTGCACAATGTGAGAGTCAAACGACGAATGTGGGTAATAATGAACCTAGTTGTCAAATGCGATTTTGATAATGGATAACAATGCCAATGCTCGCCGTCCTCTGCTCACCGCTCTTATCGTACCTGCTGTTTGTATCAATTCACATAGTGTACCAATTAAAAAAAGAATAAAATCTTCTAAATTATGATAGAATTACATTTTTTGTTTATGATAGAATTATATTTTTAGTACAAATAAGAATGTACATAAAATGAAATTATTCATTTGGAACTGAAACGAAAACAGTTATTTTTGGCGGAGCGAAAACCGGAACTGAACCGATATTAATTTTTTAGTTGAACCGGAACGAAAACTGGAACAAAAAAAATTACGTTTCGAAGCCCTGGTTTTATCATTTGATTTTATTATTAGAAATTTACGAAAAAATATTGTCAGGGAATTAGGGTTGTTTTAAATATCCGTTTTTCATATTTGCTTGGATCCCATTTTCCCCTAATTTCTGCTTTGGCAATGATTATTCACAAATCACAAGGAGGTACTTATGATGCTATTGTCTACGAATACGATCGCAAACATCCTAGAGAATTAGTTTACGTAGCTAACAAGAGTAACGAGGATTCAAGGTTTATTTTTAGTTACTCAAGAAAATATTAGCAGCAGCTGGAAATTTTGAATTGGTAGAACAGGAACACTTCTAAATGCTTCAGAAACAGATAAACATTATAAAAGATCAACAAGTCATCGAGAGGATCTAACGTTAGAATTGAAAAGGTTACAAAACAATACACAACAAACGGTCACCAAAACTTTTCTAGAATTCATCTCCAACAAGAAAGGATTATCGATATTTTCATTCAATTGTCAAAGTTTGCATGCGCATGGGGCTGACAAAAAAATGATGCTATCGTAAAAAAGTCAAATGGTTCTGCTTTTGTCGGAAATTCGTATGAAAAACGAACCACTGGATATTTCGAATTTTAACTTTGTTGTAAGTTATGAAAGACCCGAAGTTCCAGCAGCCGGCGTAGCTATTTATCACAATACTCAAGATACGTCACACTTCATTACTTCACATATGGACATGCGTACTAAATTCACTAGAAACATTGGTGTTAATGTTTCTGATATAGGCGAAATATGCGTTGCTCGTTGCGATTCCGAGAATGGGCAATACATATTAATGGTTGACGTTTATATTTCGCCTGGAAAATCTATGAGACAGATACAACAATTTTTATTCGAAAATTTGATGATTTATACATAAGGTTCTGAAATACTCGATAAAAGATTTGGCGAAAAATATAATGTATCGATGATTTTAAGTGGAGACTTCAATATTAACTTTGCAGATGAGAAAAATCTACCACTAATTGAATTCCTAAATGTAACAATTTAAATATGTCCTATGATCGAAAACTCAGTACTACAAAATATAAAACGACGATCGATACTTAGATAAATTTGAATCAAACATTTTCCTTTCTTACTTTAGTTACCATAAGCCTATTGTATCATTTTTAGAACAAAATGAAATAATTGAAAGTACAAAAAGTCTAAGTATCGTTGAAATTAATGATGACAATGATGCAAACAATTAAAATGTTAAAAATAAAGTACATTGAAATTTAAATAATTACAAATACTATCCATAAATAATATGATTGTATATTTATTATTATTTCAATTGAATTGTATTTATATTTTGTCATGGATCTTGTACAGCCCATAATATATTTGAATAATAAAAAACCATATAAACATGCATTTAGTTGCTCGGAGTGTCTATAGATGTGAAAACCAGATTAATGTTGATAATTTTAATTCAAACATTATGAAATTTCAAATTTTAACACAAAAAGTTCCAAGTTTTCACTACTATCGGCAGTCTAAAACTGTCATTTTGTTTTGTTTTGTTGTTGTTGTTGAAATCATTGGCTTGTATTTTTGTTGAACTGTTTTGAAATTTCTTCTGTTTCTGTTCAGTATTCATTTATTTTCTTGAAAACGGGTTACTGTTTCTTTGAAAGTAAATATACATTACTAGCTGGCCCGGCCCGGCGTTGCACGGGCTTTTACCGAGGGTATAACTTAATCCCCATGTTAATTTCCTCCTTTATTTCTGACGCCAGCACTTCTGTGTGGGTGTGACACGTACGATGTGAGTGCGGGGCCCGTGAGTGCGTATCATGGCTTTCTCGTTTGACATTTTCCCTTCTCTTGACAAAATCAGCACTTCCAATATTATTTTTCGAAATTACTTTGACTTTGTTTCTTTCCTCTCCGCTTACCCCGGTGTTGCACGGGCTTTTACCGAGTGAATAACTTCATCCCCATGGGAATTTCCTGTTTCCCTTAGGACGATAGCACTTATGTGTGTGTGTGTATGTGCGCGATGTGAGTGATTTCTTTAACTATGTCATAAAAACTCCCTTTTTCGAAATTTGTTCCTAAGTTGGTGTGGTAATTAGGGGAGATGGGTGAAAGCTCAGGTGTCGTCCTCATCACTTGACCGTGGCTTAAAATTTCGAAGTCCTTCGCCAAAAACTCTCGAGTAGGTGAACAGTGCGAATTTATAAATCACTCACCCACTTCCTAATTCTTTCGTTGCAGTTTTTTAATCCTCAGAAACGAAAATGTAGCCTTTTTAAAAATAGTTGTATGTTGAAAAAAGACAGAAAAGTAGAAATTTTTCAAATTACAAAATTTCACTACTATTTTAAATCTTGAAGTAAAATTGTGAGGATTTCTTGAAATGTTCGACACATGGGAATAAAGTTTCATGCAATCATCTTTTTTAAAGAAGAAATCATTAAATGGTTGATTTAAGTATTTTGAGTGTTTTATTAAAATTTGTTCAAAAAAGTTTTTGGCTTTTTATTTTTTAAATCACTGATTTGATACAGATAAGTATTTTAAACAGGTTACTGTTTCTTTGAAAGTAAATATATATATATTATTAATCTCTTACATTTATAGTATCATTAACCTTTTTTTTTTTATTATTGTATTGTATTTTATGGAAAATATTTTTATACAACTATAACCATTAGATGCTTAAGAAAACGAAAGTTAAAATATCAATTTGTTTCCTTACCAGGAAAAAGTATGGGTAGTAGTAATTACTTGATTTTTCCCCTTTGTTGCAATCTGCTTTTAAAATAAAATCTATTATTTTATTGATAACTCTTATAAATTTAAATAAAAGTAATCTTTAGGTTTAGTGCAAGATAATTTTTTTAAACATATAAATCCATTTCATGCATATTAAATTAATTTATTGTTGAATTCCACCAATCTGTTATATAAGCTCATTTTCTAGCCATGCATCTTAAATTCATTTTCATCATAAAAATATTCTATAGTTTTCAAGTATACTGCATTAGACTGATGAACATGTTTTTTAATGGGTCTTTTTTTTTTGGACATGTTTATTCATAAAATGTTATATAATGTATAGACGCCCATTTTTCGTTTGATATCATGCTAAACATATGAATATAAATGAAGAAATTCCCAAAGTATTTTTGTTCTGGTAAAAGATAGAAAATTCTGTTTTATTTTTTAAACCATTTTAACTATTGATGCGAGTTTTTCAAAGAATTGGGGATAATATTATCAACTTTATTTCCTTGGTTTGACCTAAGTGCATATTTGAATTTTTACCCAGTGCCATATTTCCTACGCATTTATAAGTCCATCAGTGTTTTTTATTTATTTTCAACCAAAATTGGATTTTAAGAGGCCTGAAAATTTGTCAATCATGATATGGTTCTGTGATTTCTGATGAATGGTTTTCTTAAACACTTCATCACACATGTACTTCAGCCACTTTAATTTTTTTTCCTCTGTGAAAGAAAGCAGTAGGTATTTCTGGTATAGTAGATTCAGAATAATCTGTGAAAAATAATATATACATATGCAGTGGCGGATTAAGCGGGTGTCGGACCTGGCGGCCCCCAGGGTCCCCCAGCGCTGGTAGGGGCCCCACTCTTGATGAGTGCAGAAGGCCAGCGACAAACCAACCACACCACCTTGGATCAAGAAATGAAAAGAAAACGATACAGTGAAACCCCCACTAGAAATTTATCGAGATACAAAAAGAAATTCTAATGTAGGAAAACTTTTGAAAATATTTTTATCAATACCGATATCGAATGCCTCAGGTGAATGATCTTTTTTAGTTTTAAAACATGATAAAAATAATTTAAGAAGTACTATGGGAGAAAAGACAAATTGAAACAACATGGCCATATTATATACATAATAAAATGTTTTGGACAAAATAAATATGGTAAAAATAATTGAGATTAATTTGCCAAAGAGAAATCAAACTGTATAGCAAAACTGTAAGCTCTTAAGTAAGGTTCTTAATTTTTCTTATATATAGTTATGATTTTCTTTAGCCGATGAATTTTATTATAGCAGTACATTTTATTTTGAGAATTTAAAGTAAACGACTCTGTTCACTATTTTAGTTTTTCGACTCTTTAAGCCCATGGGCCTCAAACCTTTTACCGCCAGGGGCCTCCAACTACCTTAATCCGCCTCTGCACACATGGAAATTGGTGTGCTTTTACAGAATTTACAAATGTCTTCCAAGCATTTTAACCATCTAATTTTCATTCACTTTTGAAGGATTGATTGACAATGTGCAAACTGATAAAAAAGTTTGAATCTTTTCTGTACGTTATACTCAAAATGTTTCATAGTTAGTAAACAAAATGCCCATCCGCTGTCATAGGCTTAGCGTCAAAATGAGATTCTGCTATGGAAATATTTTAAATTGAATCTAGCAGTCACTTTTAAAAAGGAAAGATATTACTTCTTGAGAACATTTGTATGAAATTTTTTAAAAAAGGACTTAGGAACAGATGTAGAGTACAAAAAAAAGTAACGATTTCAGAATTCTTTTATCTGTTAAAACTATCGAATTGATAATTCACACAAATTTATTCTTTTTTTGAGAACTACCTTGAGTGGACGATCTCATTTTTGCGCTGAACTTGTCTGGGATGTAGTTAATCCACAGACCAGGGAAGATTTATTCGCTAGAAGAGAGCAATAATCGATTCAACCCGCCTCCGCATGACGAATAGAGCGGGTTGCTGTGCTTGGCGACATGTCATTTTTTTTTTTTTTCACGCCAGTTCTTTCGAATTGTGTATTTCGCCAAGTAATTCTCGCTGTTTCTTTTTTTAATAAATGGCCGGATACTTGTTTAATTTTCGCTGAACTCAACGGGACAAAGGGAAGTGTTACTTAATGTTAAAAAAAAAACGCGAATTACCGTAAAATCTGGCGTATAACGCGCACTTGTAACACAAAGATTAAGATCGAAATTTACGGGGGTGCGTTATAAGAATAGTATAAAATGACAGCTTTAAAAATAAAAAAAAGAGATGAGCATAAAAAAATTAGACTTCTACATAGATCGAAGTATTGTTCATTCAAAAGAAGTGTGTCCTTATGAACTTGGAGGGGGAACAATTCTAGAAGTATACTATTTTTTCAAAAGCTTATGATAATACCTAGAATAAATAAATGACTTCAAAATGTAAGAGAACCGCACCGTACATTTCAGGTTTCTTCGTAAAAAAAAGGGGTTGCGCGTTATACGGCGAATATACCTAAAAATTAAAAAAATGCAACTTGAAAGTATAGGTGCGCATAAAATGCCGGATTTTACGGTAATGTTAGTGATTAATGAAATGCTCTTTTCTGTTTCTGTGGTAAATTGCTTTATAGAGACTCAATTTAATCCAAGACGCATCATTTTGAAAAACGAAGATTTCAAAATGATGAACGAATAAAAATTCCACCCCCCCCCCCTCGTGTGGTGTAATTTGGAAAAGGTGTCACTCCTTCATCTTTTAATCGTGATATCGAGATACGAACAGACTGCTCCGATATGATTATAATTAGAAAGAATTTTTCGTTGTTGCTTGTGCTTTTCAAGGCTATAATGAATTTTAAGTTATCTTCAAAATGAGCCGGTACATTGTCCCTGCCTTTGGCCTTCGCAGACTTTCTTGGAAGGGGTTGTATTTGTAAAAAAAACGTAGACGGAAGTTCCTAGACGTGGGGTGGGCAACTAGCGGCCCGTCAAAAAGACAATCAGAAATTCAAATAGAATAGAAAATTGTATTTGGTCAACATATATTTGTGAGCAAAGTGGTTTTTGCATGAAGATCAACAAAAGTAAATATAAATTCAAGTTGGCTGTCATTAATTGTCAGGCTGTGGTAAGAATTTCAACAAGCAGTTTTACTTTTGATTTAAAAAAAAAAGAAATTTTAGAATTGTGTGATAAGTTTACATTTGTGTCATTAAAACTGGTTCTAAAATGAAATGTGTGTGGAGCTATAGGTATGAAATTAGTACAATGCATAAATTGAATTTTATTTAACTTTCATTTATTGATTTTTATGGTACCTTTTCCGAGCTGCTAAGTTAACTAATGAATGTAATCATTTATTAAAAAAAAAGTGCGATCCTCCAGCAAAAATAGTGGCTTACCCCTGAGCTAGACGTTATGCTAAAAATTAAAAAATTGTTGGGTTTGAACCCTTATGTACGCCACTGACCCCTTTTCACTGCTATGAATTAGGACTTTAGTTTCTGGGTTCGAAAAATACTGAAATGAGCAATTCAATCGTCGGCCCGAAAATTATCATTTCTCTATTAGTTACGTTTTTATTGGCTATTTTTTAAAAATCCAATGGATTATTTGATTAAAGTAGGATTATAAAAAAGACATACACTGCGCGCGTGGTTTAGTCGGTCTTCATTTTGCCCTCTATTTTGACGAAGATAGGCTATTAATGTTATTAGCCATTAATACTGGATGCACTGGTGAGGAATTTCGATGTTTATTGTTTGTACAAGAATTTGACAACGTATGTTTTGTACTGCCTATACTTTTAAAGGTCATAAATGGGGCCTACTTTTGCGTAGGGGCCTCGAGAGTCTTAAGCCCTTCGTATAGTATGTAAAAGTAACACGTGTGAGTGATTTAAAAGAGAAAGAAAAAACAGTGGAGATCGCGTGCGGTCGATGCACCCACTCTCGGGTCGTGTAAAAAGTATCTTTACCTAAGTAAGTTAATTAGTTTTGTAAAGCTGGCTTCAATCCTTTGAATTCTGTCAATGACTCATTCTTTATAAAAGATTCCAAAAAGAGCTATGGATTTTACACTTGCTACTGTGGTTACGCCAGCATTCGTAAAAGATATGATTTGTAAAAATTCCATGTATTTCTTATGCGTTCGTTATCAGTGTTTCTGCAAGTATTATCCTGTGTCATCTTTTTCTTACCATTATGTAAAACTATCATGCGTAAAAGTAGGGAGATTTGCACTACCAGATCTTGAAATGTGTTGAGCTGCGCTAAATAATTTCTTTCTGCACTTAGATCACCAGAGTGTTGAGAGCAACTCTTTGACACTAGTATGAACATGTGATATTATCGATTTCTTTTGCTACATATATTTGCACTATATTGCTGCCGCACAACACGTATAGGATTATTCCATCCACGATTCTTTATTTCTTTTGAACTAGCTTGAAAAATTGTTTTTCAACAAATTCTCTGATGTAAGAAAAAAGTTTGCATTTTCACGTCAAATAAAACTATTTTAAGTGCACCACAACTGCGCTCTTTAAAGTCTTAAATTTCGCGATTAAAAAAGCAGAATACAATTTATTTAGAATAACCTCGTGTCACGAGGCTCGTGATAATTCTAGAAATTCATTTGTACATTGCCGTTTGCCTATACCACCGACTTCGTGCGAATGAAATGTTTTGCTCCTCCGTCTTGGTGTTTCCTCATGCGAAGTTTTTCCGGAAGCAGCATAGTAGCATCATTTCCTGGATGACGTGCAGCAGTGATGCCTGCTCACCATCGTAGTAATTGGTTGTTATTCTGGCAAGCTTTTAATTAAAAATTAATTCAATCTTTTCCTTTAATACAATGTCTTGATTGACCTATCGTTTCACCACTCGTATAACCAGAGAAATTTATTTCATAGTTTTCCTTGGCCTTTTTTTTTCGTTTTACTGTATCATCTTTGAAATTCCTGAATGATCAGATGGTTTCTTTCAATTTTGGAATTTTGATGCTGTCTAATGAGGAGTATGGATTGCAATGATTAAAATCAAGTGATTTTACTGGTCTGCATTGTATTTTTTTAAAAAAATCTAGTTGTAACTATATTTTTTTTTTACCTTGCCCTTCTCAGAATTATATTAAAACCACGCAGATATTTTTACATAACATTTTATGAATCGCATTTTGATGATGCAATTAAAAATCAAGACTGGACTACACAATTTTCGAAGGGAAGTCTCTTTTAAGAAAACTTCCCCCCTCGTTAAAAATAAAATGACTAGTTTTTCATTAATCTGTTCGATTTTCTGATTAGATGGGCCTCAGTAGCCATGGTTGGGAACTCGGGCCCGACTTTGTCGAGTCTAGGTTTCGAGTTCTAGTATCACGTTGAAGACCCATTGTTTAGAGGAAGATGCATGTTAAGTCTGTCGAGGATCAAAGTCCACACATTGGTGTGGTGTGGAGAGTTGCGTGCGAGCTTAGATATCGTCCTTGTCACTTGACCGTGGTTCTAAACGATGAGGTATATTGGCAATAGCCTTCGGGTTTCAGAGTGTGACGTAAATCAAAATGAAATCAAATTCTGATTAGATGTTGACTTCTGCGTTTAAACGATGACTTTCATTCCTTCCAAACCTCTAGATTATTTACTTTTTTGGTAATCTGGAGTTTACTGGTGATTACTTTGAAAATTGCATTCATAAAAGCTTATTGTGCATTTTGTTTGTTTAATCGTTCGAAAACGAAAGAAGTTTGCTCAGTCGCACTCTATATATCCACGCTGCTTTGTAGATTTTGCGATTGAAACTAAGTTCCAATGAGGATTTTCAGAAAACAGCTGTGCTTTCTCTTTTAAAATGCAATTTTAATTAGTTTCGGGGAAAGATAACTCCGTGAACAGGCCTGTCTCCTCAAAATTGTGAATCAAAAGAAAAACCACAAATGAATTTTGAGCTTACAAAGAACTTCCTCTAATGAACAAGTTTCTTTTCTGTTTTTCGTGTTTGGATTTCAGTTCCGTTTCTTGCGTTATGCATCGTGAATTCGCATGAGGCAGCACTTTTATAGAAACTTGTGGGAGTCTTGGGTTCTTTATCTATTAACTTTTCCAGGCTGTTAAATGAGTAATTGGTATAATTTATCTTTTCATTGAGGAAAATGAAGTTTTTTTTTTTTTGTTGTTGTTGTTGTGTAATGCAGTGATAGCTCAATGTGTTGTATGTTAACACACAGATCGAAAATGACTTTCATCATAACCAAATAATATTAGTATTGAATCTCGCTAACAAATTGATAGAATGCTGCCCATGTTCAACTTGCTCAGAAAACTTTTTTTTTAGTAAATCTCCTTTCCCCCTTTTATTATTATTTTTTAAGATTATAAATCTTTTTTGTTTCACCGTGACTTAATTTGTACTGATTAGTATAATCTTTGGATCTTCTTGAAAAATCTAAATGTTTCTAAAAATTCTTCTAGATATTTTTCTGTTTAATTTCAGTTTTTATCTTATTTTGTTGCTTACAAAGATTCGATGCCCCCCCCCTCCATGTTTGGTATTTATAAATGTGCCTTTTTTTTAAACCCCACCCTTATTGAATTTTTTTATACATTCCCTTTTATAATTTTAAGGACAAATTTTTTTTTCCCGTAATTTTTTTCAAATAATTTTTGTATGATGAGTTATTTACATTTACGCAGCGTAATTTTCTCTTTTTGGTATTTAAAATTATTTCCTTGCTTTTTCTAATTTAAAATAAACAACCACTTTATTTTGTGACATAATTCCGAATTATTTGACTTTTTGATTTCAGATTTATAATCAAGTAAACACTATTATTTTACGATTGAAAGTGAAGAATATTCTAAAATGCAGAGTTCTACAGAAAGAAAAATGTGGTGCACAAATTTTATTTTCAAGTTCCATGAACCGGTTTGTTTATCGAGCGATTTTCAAACGGTTAAATTATGTTTTATAAACCGTTACGCGTTTGATTTCGCAAGTATCGAAATATTCCATAGTTGTAACTGATCGATTTCTTTTGGCAGTTTTGTGAATGAGATGTGCGAGCTGTATGGCAACCCCGCGCGATGTGTCACATTTACGCTAATGTCATTCAGTAGATAGATGCAGGTGTAGCGGTCCGTGCAGCTACCGCTCTCCGTTTGTTTATTTATTTACTTTATCCTCTCTCTTTGCTACAGTTATGGATACACCAATATGATTGGAGTGCACTTGCGTCATTTCCTGGTGTACTGTTTTTGAAGGAAGAACGAAACCGAAATATATCCGTAATTATTTTCCGCATGGAGGGATGGCCACTAGGCCTAGTTAGCATTACCCGAGATGGCTGTATCCGAAGAAATCCGATCCGTTAGCAGATAGCACTCGCATCTTCTCTGTGAATTATGGATATGAAAGTGATGGGTTTGCACAAAAGCAATACTTTCAGTAATTTCGGGAACCACAAATTGGGAAATTGGTTTTCCACTCTTGGACATCCGCGTCGAAAATCGAGCGCTCTAAAGAATTCCAAAAGTCTCAGTGAGTCTTACTTTTTTTTTTTTAAAGTGTTTCCGAAAAACATTTGAATCCTTTTGAATGTATGAAAATGAAATTGATAAAAGTATCATTTTGTAAATTTATCAAAACATTCAATTTTATATCGAGGCGAGTTATTAAAACTTGGTACAGAATTTATTTTTCTTAAAAAATTTTTTCAACCATAATAAATTTTCCCATTTTTATTTTTTATAATCTTTGTTAGATTTTTTACTATTTCAAAAATAATTTGAATAAGAGTCCGAAATCTGTGTATTTTTAAATGTATGTTAGTAATTTATCAGATAATAATGCCATAATTATTGAGACTGGTTCGGTTTTTAATGCTTTTAAATAGTCCTTCAGTGGATTTTAGGCACAAGTTCGATATACGGACTTTTTTCAAAAATCGCCAAATTTTTTTTCCGGTGACAACAGTTGCCAAGGGAACCACAGGGTTGCATCCCCCCCCCCCCTCCTTCAGTCTTAGCCGCCAGAAAACGCCGCGATACTCCCCCCCCCCCCTCCCTTCCTCCTGACAAACAGTTTTGCAAAGTTCCCGTCTTCGATCTAAGTTTGCCTCCCCCCCCCCCCCGCCACCTCTGTACGAAAATTAATGGTGGGGGATTCTTTCTAACTTTAGTAGAAGCATAAAAATGAAACATGTAATACTTTTTTCCTACATAATATTAAACTAAAAAAGTAGTGAAAGAACAAATTTTTATAGAACTAAATGTAAATAGTTAATGATTATTTTAGCAATACTGCATTGAATTTAAGAATAAAAATCTATTTTTTTAAGTGATTCAGAATAGTAATGAACAAATTGTTCTATTTATCATCATTAAGCCTAGAAGAGAAACATATTAAAATTTAACATATTAAAGCAAATTAACATTAAAATTAAAGTCATAAATTAAATATAAGGAGAATCTTTCTTACTTACATTGAATAAAATATATATAAATAGAATTAACTTACCTTGCAGCACTTTATGTATAAAAAATTGTCACACAATGGCCAAAGTCATCACTTGTCAGCAAGATAGATTGTGATAAAATATCTTGATGAAATTCCCCTTTTAAAGAAATTGACCTAAGCCCCTCTCAGCCCAGTTGATGTCCCTAACAATCTTTAAAAACTTATTGAAACAATCCACTCCCTGCTGTTTGCTTCATTTTCTAAACTTATATACAGGAACAAATGAAATTAGTCAAATAAAATTATTAGTAAGTCTGAATACTATTTACAAAAGAATGTATTTTTTTAAACCACATTTATTCCGATGTATTATGTCATTTAATTTGAGTTCAAAGGATTGATTGTAAATACTGAACCTTTATTTAAAGGGTACTTATGTTATGCACTATCTTGATGCTATATATATTTTCGACACCAAACATTGTGACAACAAACAAAATAATGAGCTAGTTACTTTTGTCTACTATGAAGGATTGTTGGATCATGAAATGTGTTTGGTAGCTAGTGAATTACTTCTGCAGTGTTCATGAAATAATATGCAAATACCATTTGAAGTAGTAACATTTTAATATTTATTCTCATTTTTTGAAAGTATGTAAAAATTCTGTGTGTTAGGTATATGTTATGAAAATTTAAAATTTCTCAGTTAAAATATTTGGTATAATTTCTTTTAATTAAACACTGCTAAGCTTTCTTTCAAAAACAACCAGTATTTTATGAAAGTTGAAATTTATATTTGTTAATGGAAGGGAATGTAATATTGATTGCTTGAGTGTAACATCTTAATGCACTAAAGAGATGAAAATTATTTTGAAGCTGTGCTGTGTTGTAACTTCCTCCATAAAGTTTGCTATAGAGTGAAATTTTTTACAGGTGACTTCTAATAAAATAAAATAATATTTATACCTCCTTTTCAGAATAAGCATTCTTTACCCTAAACTATGTATAATTCTCCCCCTTTTGAAAGAGAAAAATGCAATTTGACATTGGTGCAACTAGTCCTGAATAGGCCCTGTTTCAAAATCTTTATGGACTTTGTGGGGGGGGGGGATTTTTAACAACTATGATATTTTGAATACACATGTTGGGATCCCTATAGCTGGAGGGATCCTAATTATTTATATGACAGTAGCTAAACCCCCTGCAATTTAAAATTAATTTTGAAACTTTTTCATGAAAAATTTCTTATTATGTTTGTAAGCATATTAAAAGAAACACCCTGAAAATGTATCGTAGGTCTATTGTATGTTTAGATTTTAATTTAAACAATTTTTCTGTATAAAAAGCAAAAGTTTCTTTAGGATAGATTTTATTATTTTATTTTTCAAACACTGATAAATTCTCTTAAAGTTTTTTTTTTTCCAAATCTCTTATTTATTTAATTAAAACTAACTTGTGTATAATATACTATTGTGTTTTGTCTAATGGTAAGAAAATTAGTGAACTGTTTGAATTTGGTGAATTATTTGCTAGAAAATCTTATCAAATTGTTTACATATTTAATTTGAAAATTCTTGTTTTAAAATTTGAGAAGTAGGTAATTAAAAAAAGATTGCTAAAAAATTAAGTTTTCTGTGAAAAATTTCTGGTTTTTCATTCACATTTGTGTTATTGTTACTTATGCCACCTGATTAACAGTAACATCAGATCAAGGTTCACGAAATTCATTGCAGCTAGGACTAAATTGTACGCCTGTCGTTATCTGTAGCTTTGAGCACCATGTAGGTGAAAGTACGATTTGTTTCGGTTCTATCCCAATTTTGAGGGAAAACACCCTAGTATAGGCAGGGACCTCCCACTTCTCTTCCCCTTCCACCAACCTCATGAGAGGATTTATGGCTCGAAGGCTATTTAGAGTATCCCCATGTCGCTAAGGCACTATACATTTATGAACCTCCATGCCTTCTCAGAGATTCGAACCCAGGCTCTATGGCACAGCAGTCAGCGTCACTAACCTAAGTGTAATGATGGCTAATTACTAATTAGTTGAGGTTCTGTTTCAAATGGTTGTGTTGCTTGTTAACTTGCAATTCTTATCTAGTGCTTTTCTTTGATACAGCAAAATGAAAGGTTTTCAGTTCATTAAAATCAAATGTTTGGAGATTGAAGTAATCGCAAATATAATTATTCTCTGAAATGAATTCAACAGTAATAATCTTATATTCATATTAAGCACTAGGAGATTATTCTAATGAGAGGGCAGTTTCAATTGCAAATAAAATGTGAATTACCCATACATAGCCTTCTAAAAAGATTGCATTAATTAAAAATAGTTTTAGCATTGTTATTTTGAAGTAAATGCTTTGAATATAAGAGATAATAAATTTCTTATTTTATTAAATGTTTTGAAAATAATAAATTTTTTATGATTAATTAATATCAACCTAACATAATGACAGCATTCTGTAGACATAAATTCTTTTTTCAGCTTTGTGACCTGTCTTAAAGTGTAAAATTACCTTTGTTTTATTCTGTTTCTCTACATATGCAAAAGTTATCTTTAGGAAAACATTGAATACCTGTAATATTGACTTGAAGAACTGTTTCTTATTTTTATAAAAATGGACCTTTGTTATTGTTGTTCCACTAAATGTTTTCCTCAATCATAAGATTATTTAAAAATTTGATTATGAAATGTAAACAAAACATTTGCTGTTCTGATTGAATTATTCTGAGGCATTTTGGGCTGTCCTTAGTTGGTTATCCCAGTGCTTTTATGTAAACATTCAGTTTAATAAAGTGACTGAAATTGATAATATATTAATTTTAAAATGTCTTAAGTTTGTTTTTATTAAATTAATCATACAATTGAATCCTGGTTACAAAAAGTCCTGTTAGACAATGCAAATTTATTTTTCAACTGGCAATTGGTGTCATCTTGCTGAATTCTCAATTTGCATAGTTTTAAATTGCATGGGAGGAATGAAGAATTTTTGTTTTGCATTCGAGAATATTTGATTAGAGAAATGTTATAAAGAATTTTTCTGTTTCTGTCTGATTTTTCTGGATTTCTCTGTTTCGTTGCAAAGGAAAATATTTTTTTTAGATTTTAAATGCAAAATCTCTTTAAATATCAATATTGTTTCACATGAGTGATTTCCCTTTTTTTAAAAATAAAAATTTTCTAAATTTAGGTAAAAAAGGTTGGGTATGGGGTTAAACCATCTGAATGATCTTATAAATATTTAGTAAAGGCATATATTTATAAACATTTTAGTTGAAACACATTTCTGAAAGTATTAGTGAAATTATAAAAGTGCCAAGGTAATATATTTTTGAAAAATTTATATTGCTCATGTATTACTCATCAGTATCTTTTCTGACAAAACTTAGAAGTGCAAGAGATGATCTATTTCAATTTAAAAATGTGCAATGAAAAGAAATATAGAAATATCCTGGGAGTTTTAATTCTGCTGAAAGGGGAGGCTATTCTCATCTCTTCTTCACTAATTGTATTTATTTCAATGACAATTTCTGTCCCCCCCCCCAAGTTTGTGAAAGAAATTATCTTAATTGGTGTTCATATGAAAGTTACATTTGCAAATTTAAAATAGCCCTCTTCTACAGGAGTTGGAAGAGGACAGGCACATTTTTGGGGAAATTAATTATTCTTTCTGGGGGGGGGGGGAACACAAGTATTTTAACTTGTGTTCTATTAATATGAAATTTATTAAAACGGCACATAGTGGACTTAGTCGCAAATTCTGCCCACAGTGAGGGTACTGTCAGTAAGGTTTTCAAAATGCCAAAATGAGGATCAAGAGTTCTCATAGTTGTAACCAGTTTTGTGTCAAATGTGCTATAGTTGCATATTAAAGGCTTAAATTGATCCATTAAAATGTAAATTTGAAAAAATTCTACTTTATGCCGTAAGGTTACTTGAGTTACTTGCTGTCCAATCGGGCTATATGCTATTAATTCGAAATTCGCAGAACCTTAGAGGGATGCAATTCACATCAAGCGTAACCTCATTGGAGTATTCTATAATGCTATCAAATGCCTTGGAAGAGAGCAAGGGCTGTTAATTTAATGAATAAAGAATTTTCAAAGTTAACAACCTGGCATTATTAAATACATTAAGATAAATAGATAGAACCAGATGACCCAAATGCATGATAACCCAATAAAAAAGATATTTTGTTTTAGACCTATTGGAACCAGAAGGCAGGGAAGACTGCAACTGAGATAGGCTGATTCAGTGGAATCTTATTTTTTTGCAATTAATGAAAGGACCTGGAAATTGATCAGAAGTCATTGTAGAGAAAGTTCTGGCTCATAACTGGGCTGGCTGTTCAGCCATTTATGATGCTGAATTTTAAATGATATGCTTTTTGAATTTCATATGTAGTTTAAACAAATTGCGAAACTTTAATACAAACCCCCAATATCATTTTTTATAATTAAAATTTGAATTATCTGCATACTTTACTTGGATGCACCTAACTACTTCATTGAATGCAAATAATGTGCCCCCTCCCCTAGATGTCGTGTGGTACTGGTTAAAATTGTGCTTCAGAAAATCCTTATCTGCACATCATAAGAATTTAAATACAAGTTCTCTCAGAGGTCGATATTCATTCTAAAACAAAATCACGAGAAACGAAAATCTCTCTCTCCTGTTGAGAGTAACATAGTAGGTGTAGGAGCAATTCAATAGTTGAATAATCATAATGTGATGGGTTTCAATCTTCATTTACCAATTTACTGCAGGAAGTAGAGGATGTTGAACTTATCAGAATCATCTAGATATTGTTTGAAGAATGAAAAGCTTTCTTGACTGATTATACTGGGTTTTGAAGAATAAATACTTCTGTCTCATTCGATCTTTTTTAAGTCACAGTGTTCATTTCCTAATTAGAACAAAAAATCTATGCAATAAAAATTAACAATTGGTGAGGAAATCTTTGAATTTAAGCGGCATAGGAAAATTATGACTGACGACCCAAACTGTAAATATCATTTAATTTCTTTCAGCATCCTGAAATCATAATTTCACTCTAAAAAAAGCATCTTTGTAAAAAAATGAATTTTAGGTCCCCTTGTATTGACCACGCCATTCGATACCCAATCAATGCAGCATTTTGTTTTCTCTTTTTTTGATCTGATCAAGGCAAGGTTTTGTAAAATTTGGTGTGATCTTCTGTTGAGTTTGTCTGGATAGAAATTTTGTTGGGGACAATTCCACCACTCTCCATGGGACTCAGGGGAAACGAAAAAATGCTACTTGATCTTTTGTTGAATTTTTCCTTAGCTTAAGGCTGTCTTCGATTAATGTTAAATAACAGGACCTGAATTTGGAACATTTTTTCAGATACAAAAAAAATGAAAAACTAATGATATTCTGGCTTTACCATCATTGAGAGCAGTGTTTTTTTATATCATACTGCCCATTTTTAACAGAGTTGATTCATTTTTTCTGGTATAATGTGTTTTCGCATTTTTTTCTCCTATATCATAGTGTTAAATGGATTATGCCTTCATGTATTAAAACAGAAAAGAAAGTATTCATGGAATATTTTGAAATTTTTAAAAACACTATATTGTAAACAGAAGTAGGAGTTATATAATATTGCAAATTTCCATGGAAATTGGAGCATTTTACCTTCTGAAAATGCGCTTCAGATTTAGTTCAAGCTCTCATACTTTTACGGAAAACAGCCTTAAGCTAAGTGAACTTGTGGTGTGAAAAGGGTTAAATCACAGCAGTGGATGCTAGTATGTCGATCAGGAGTGACCAACCTTTTGGTAAGAGTGCCACTATCTGATATTAAATCATTATGCAAAGCCACTTCCAACTTTTAAAACAAAACAAAAAGATATATAAAGGTGAATACTTATGGGATTTTTACACAAATATAGTATTTTTTTTATACAAGTCTGAGTAGTTGAAAATTTAAAAGTAATATAATAAATACTTGGGTTTTATTGTTAATAAACTTTTTACTTAATTTTTATAAACTTTTTTAGGTATGCAATGAAAATGAGTTACTTTAAACATTTAATTCTAATTTATTATAAAAGAGTCAGTACTTGCTTTTGAATTTGTAGCTTTTTTACCAACTCATCTATATTAAGATTAGTTCTTGAAGATGTGCCAACAAAATTGGATTGTTTTGGGTGTATATCAGTTCATTTTGAACGAGGTTATGATTAAATATATATTATGTTCGGAATAGGAAACATTTATTCACAAACTTATTTTGATCCAAAACTACAATATCTGACAGCCAAATCATGTAAATTTCGAAAATTGCATGCCGGTTCAAATTTGCAACATTCAATATAATTTGGATCACTTGAGTTGAAATTAATTCATTATATTTGCCATCAAGTAAAGTACTGTAAGTTAATAATTCCGATTTAGTCTTAAGATGGGTAACAATTAACGTCTTGTAAAGAAATTGAAAAAGGATTTATGAAAAGATCAGCATCTTTTATTGCCTTGAAAATCATCCATCTTAGTCCTGAATGAATCCTGCAGAACTAACATTCGAATAATTTCAGCGGTCAAATATTATTTTTGGTTGTATTCTCCGAAAAACTGGGAATTTTGGACGATATGTCAACTGGCTACAATTGATGATCATCGTCGATAAACCATCATTTCTCATTCAGTCAAAAAGCAGTAGTCGCTCGAGCCTGTTTTTTTATGATTGTAAGTCATGCCCATTTGTTTGGGTTGTTGTTTGTATGAGTATTTGGCAACATATGCTATGTACTGTGTACTTTTAAGGATCATACGAGGGGCAACTTTTTTGGAAAAGGTTTTTGTGCAATCCTTTTTGTTGTAGTTCCCCACCAGGTGGTGCTATAGCATATCAACTTCTGCACCGTTCAATCCATCGCCAAGTTGCCAACATGGTCGCCAAAAATTATGCCAACTTGGCTCCATCGCCAATATTTCGTTATGTTTCCATTGAATCACCATTATAATTTAAAGAATGGCGTTGCTTGCGAATATTACAATTTTAACATAAAATAAATTCAACAAAAAGTCATATTAACGTATTACACATCCAGATATAAATTATTTGCTCTATTTTAAGCGTTTATTATATAATTTGTAACAATATGTTACTTTTGCTGAGCAGAGATCAGCTTAGGAAGGCGTTTTCAAAAATCAACCCACAAGAGAGTTATGGGAAGTTATAAATAAAAAAAAATCCTTTTTATCAGCTATTGGATCTACAGATTTAAAATGTAACAAATGTTTTTTTGTTCAGCTAAGATATGCAAAAAGTTTTTTTTGTTACATTTGCAATTCATGTAGAATTAACTAATTAAAAACTTTTTATCCTTCAATCTGTATTGTTTAATTTTTCAATTCACCCATGCGAAGAACAGGTATATCAGCTAGCATATATATATAATGTAAAATCACTTTCATATAAATTATTCTACACATTTTAATTTGAAATTATATAATAAAACAACGATTGTACTTATGTATAAAATTATTTTAAAGTATATTTAAAAAGTACATACTATACATTATAAATATTATATTGAACTTAAAAGTCCTGCATTAAAAGAATACATTAATGTATTAAAAATTATTATTAAAAGAAAACATACTATACATAACTAATCTTTTTTAGAAGAAAATCTATCATCTTTAAAAATCTGTTTAATCTGTTATCGTTTACCTCGGACACTGTCCCCAACACCATTGGTTCTTCAAGGCAGGGTCTAGTGTGGCCCATGCTCTATTTGGTGCCACATGCTATACTCGTAAGTTACGCAGATGAATCATAAATCGTCATGTCACTGATGCAAAATACACAATCCTACGCATCTCTTCCTCACAATAGCGGACCATCTTTTCTGAACATGTTTAGTAAGGTCACGTGTTAAACTTTTGTGTCTTTTTGCTTGAGGAACCAGGAAACTGAAAGAAGGGATGGCAGACAGTTGGTCATCAAAGGGGCTACGTTACAGGGAAGACACACAGAGACAATACAATATAAAACATGTAAGCTCCAACCTATTTGCTACAGGACTCTACATGATAGTAAATATTCAAATTGTAGAGAGCTATATAAGATAACATCAAATTATCACGTGTTGTAGTCTGGCTGGCCAGATTTTACTTCGAAATATTGAGTGTACCAAAACGCATTGTTTTAGTTCGAAATATCAAGAGTTTTTCTAAGGGCTGAGCACGTACTTCGAATTAGTGAGAGGCTCATATTATCAAAGGTTTGAATTAGCGAGAGTCAACTGTATATGTTTTAAATTCTATTATTTTTATAATTTCTAATGCATCTTTTTGTAATTCTAATATATGGTTCATATTACAATTTTTGTTTTTGTATGCTTTAACTATAGTTATTTTTAATGATTCATTTCTCTACAGTAGAGATTATTAACTATATGTATGCACACTATTACAGCATATACGTGGATATACTCTCCCCAAAATACTACATGAAGAACAAATTGTCTGAAGCTAAGTTAAACTGGGGTGCTATGTGATCAAAAAACTGTTCCAACAATGAATTAAAAGAAAATATGAGAAAATCATTTCAAGTTGCGTCTCATTGTAAATAGTTATGGCAAAGAACTTTTTAATAAACATTTTACTGATTTTCCATTTGAACCAAAGATGAGCTGTTAATGGTTATAGGGACCATGGAATCTAATGTGACAGTAGCCACGGTAGTCAAATGGTCATAGGCATGAACTCATGGTCGACATAGTCGAGTCACGAGTTCAAGTCCTGATGCCACTGAAGACCTGTCGTGTAGAGGGGCTGATGCACGTTAAAACTGTCGATGCTCAAATTCCTCCCGTTGGCGTGGTGTGGAAGTTAGGAAAGGGTGCATCAGCCCAGATGTTGTTAAATTATAAATATTGATAAATGAATTGAAAAAATAAAACAAAAAAATCAATCACGCGACTTGAACTTTGGCCAACCGTGTGGTAAGCAGGTACGCTACCACCTACGCGACTACATCTCTGACATTAATTAAAACTTAATTGTATAAAAGTTAAGTATTAGTTTCAAAGGCTATTTTCTCCGAATTGACTGCCCATTCGGTGCTAATACATTGAGGATTAAACACCTCATAGGAGTACTATTATTACAAAGTCTCGTCCCTGAATGGATTTCCTTAGTCGTTTTCCTTCCCTTGTTAGAATAAAAGTATAAAACAATCGTTAGCCGAAAAAGCAGTTTCATTATTAACAGATCAAAAAGCTATTCAAAACAGATAGTATATGCTTTGATTGAATAAAACTATCGCCAACAGATCCGAACACACAATATAAAGATAGGTCTTTATTTAAAAATAAGTCTTAAACGGTGTTATAAACCATACCATCTAAGGAAATCAACATGCATTTTTACAAACCACAACTATATGCAAAAAGAGAATATCACACAATAAACACAAATATAAAACAGACTTAAAAAAAAAAAACTACAATGACATTAAAGAAAGTAAAAAAACTTTCTAAAATAGATTTTAAAAAAAAACCAAATCTCTCAAGGTTCGAATTACTGAAAGACGTGATGAAGGATTTACTTCAAAAAGCAACGAAGTATCAGTGTAAACAAACCCGAAACGGATTTTGGAAGAACTATTCGAAAAACAATTTTTTTCCCCCAATGGGGCTGCGTATCGGTATTTTTTACCTTTGCAGACCTAGTTCATTCCCCAGGAGCTGGTATCACTTTTTAGTGCGTCACCATATAGGCGATACCAATTGCCGCAGTTAATTTTGAGACCCAGTTTCCTCCCCAGATGGAGGCACCTGAGCTCTGACGATGCGAAATTGAACTTAGGAATTTAATTTTGCCGAGAGCGGCCAAGCCAAACGGGCACTTCAAGAGTTTTTTTACATGCCGCATAATCATACAACATGGCCGCTGTAGATTTTCTGCATCATAAAAATCCACCGACTTGGGCCGGGGTCGAACCCGCAACCTTGGATGCAGAAGGCCAGCGACAAACCAATCACGCCACCCAGTCGACCGAAAAACAATTGTTGATTCCCCCACTATTAATTAACAAATAAATACAACGTTAATTATGTATAAAAATACATATTCCCAAAAATATACATGAAAAATACTTCGCATTCAGCGATCGATTTGAAGTTCTCTCACGCAAGCTATGAAAAATCTGAAAACTGAGTTTTAAAACTAACGTGAATTTCGAGTTAAATCTTTTCAAGGTGCATACTATCACGACCCATAAACGACTTGCCAAACTTCACGCATCCCGAGTCTTTTTTTGTTTTTATGCCACTTCATAGATGCGCTCATACAAAAACTTTCTTTTATTAGCATTGGTGAAATGGATGCATTTCAAAATTCGTAAAAATATTAACTTCAATACTAAACAACGAATTTTTTCCTGAGGAATAGCAGTTATAAAGCATCTGCGTGCCGATATTGAAATAACATATTTGTATTCAGTCATCATCCAATTATGCACATTTAGAAGCTGTCGGCCATTCCGATAACAAAATGAGATTTTCATGTTAGCTTCTATTTTTTTTTTTATTTTATAGATTGATTATCCGGTTGGACTGTTTTATGGATCCACTGGGACCTTGTCATGTACGTTTTGTCGGACGTCTTCACTAATCTAAAGGAATCCTCCCATTTGAAACCGAGCGAGTCACCTCAATTCTGTGAATGGCCGTTCACCCTCACAAAGGAGCGTCCACAAATAGAGCGTTGGACGGAGGCCAGGGATAAGTTCGTTGGCTGCCAAAGGGAACCAGCTGTTAGGGGATTTCGCCGATGGCCGAAGAGTGGGAAATTAATGTGGGGAGAATTAAATCCTCTGTTTGTGCAGTGAATAACACGTCAGCTAGAACGGACCCAAAAGCTTGTCAACGCGTGATATGGAAATGGTTGAGGACGATTATGGGGTTCGATGGAAAGAGCTCGGACTTGATTCATACAATCCTTCCAACGGATCGAATGTTTTAAAGGAGGATTTTTGTGTTTTGCTCATTGAATGGAGTTTTTTGCTAAATTGCCCATGTGTTGATGCAATAAAAGTAATTCAATGAAACGACCCTGACTTCTTTTTCACAATTTAAACTAAATCGTATTTTATGTACTAAGGTACAAAATTTAGTTGTGTATCCTTTGTAAGTAAACGAAACTTTTTTCAGATAAGTACAAATTCGTATATTGCCTTTTTCGTGTTTTTCCTCTTTTCTTGTATTCTGCGTTTTTTTCTCGCCATTTTTTTTAAAAAATTTGTTTCAAAGAAATCATATGAAAAAAAGCCATCGACAAATAGGGTCATGCTTCGCGTTTGTCACAACAGAGTTTAAAATCAATATTTTGTCATGTGTGTGCATTTTGATCAAAGTTCGAATTGAATGCGCAAAGCAGTAAGTAACAACTGCAGATTACTTTTGGGCCACACAGTTGTAAATTGGAAGGGAATCAAGCGCTTCTCTGACGTCGACTATATTTCTTCAGCGCCTTCAAAATAAACCGCGCGGGCTTGGGTCCAATTCCCCCTTCCCCCCACACACTTCGATGAAAGTTTATTTCCTCATGCTTGTGATTGTCAATCTCTTGTGACTTGTTTAGAGTCTCTTTCAATCGACCATTTTTTTATGTCTCGGCCTAGTCGCATGAATAGCAAAGGGTTTTTCCTTCTCGTACGTTTAGTTTCTGTTCAACGCGGTAGTTTTTATGAATGAATTGTGATGCAAAAAAAAAACTCGATTATATGGATGGATTGTCAGTTACTCTTTTGCGAACAGTTTCAATGTAACACAGTGTCTTCTGAACCCTCCCCCTCCCACTTTTCTTTATGTGAAGAATGATGCGTCTCTATTTTGTTTCTCTGTATACGCAGAAAAGATTTCGGTAGTACTAAAAATAATACTCACGGAAAGTGAAAAAAAGGACATGCAAAATTTTATTCTTGCTTTTGTTTTTAATGAAGACGTCTCCGAAATCGGCTCTCTGCTCGAAGATTACATTTGCTTTAAATGCAAGATGAAAACATCGTGATTTCCGATTTTAATAGTTACTTTTATTGGGGGGGGGGGAGTAAATCGAACTGGGAAATTCAGAATTTATTTGCATGAAACGTTTCTGGGGTAAATGTGAAATTTATTTTTATTATTGAATGATGTTTTGATTAGAAAGTTTAAAGGTAAGAAAATTAAAGGGGATATGGAGTGATATAGAAATTTATATTAATGCCTTGTAAAAATATTTGTGTGCTGTTTTTTGTACGCTATTTTTAGCTAGAGATCTCATTTTTCAAAAAAAAAATTCTTGTTTATTTTTTTATTTAAATTATACGAGAGAGAAAGGTTTACTTTTCCCAACAAATTATAATAAGTCACACCTATTTGATGTTATTTGTATTCTTTTTTTTTACTTTGTGAATTCGGGCTTCCGCATAACTTACAATAACTGAAATACAACATAGATATGGTGCACTCAGGAATTTTTCAAGAGGGGCGGGGGCTTAGGAGGTCGAAAGTCACCCATTCTCGTATCGTACCTCAATACGCCGCCAAGCATGTTCTTTTGATTTTATGGATTGTTGGGAACAAAAAACGGTAAGAAATAAGTTATTGAATAAATAGTTCGCATTAGTTAAGGAAATGAATTTTTATAAAGCATTAATTAAAAAATAAAAGAATTATATGCTTAAGATTATAATAAATCGAAAAAAAATCAAGGGTGATGAGGGGGACCCTCCCCTCTTTGTGAGCCACGGGTGTTCTGTGAAAATGATCCATTTTCTGATATCTTTTTGAACGTTTACAGTATATATGTGAGATGAATGAAGATTACACAACCATGCTATTATCGATGTATTTATTCCCGAATTTTTTTTTAAAAAAAGAACACATTCTGGTTATAGTTTTGGATATCGCCAAATGTGAAATTTTGAGGGTAAAGTATCAGCGAATAATATCGCCGAGAGTCAGTAGCATATACAGACCTCTCTTATGGGGGGGGGGGTCATTGTAAAAAAAAAAACGCTTAGACGAAAGCGTCGAGGAGTAAAAATTAAATCTGTTGGTCTATGGTGGTGGGAACCCATAAACCCCTCTTTTGTACGCTACTATCGAGATTATGGCATATCTCGTCTGCTTAAAATAATTTCAATTTTTCTGCAGATACTTGAGAGACATCGATTGAAATAGGATGGTAAAAAAACTTTTTAAAATGGAAGCAGAGACTCATTTCATTTGTGTTTCGATTCTCTTTCAAATACTCCCGAGAATTCATTTTTGTGTGTGACATTTTCGAATTCGGTCTTTTCAAAAGATGAACCGAAAGAAAAGATACAAAGAGAAAGGGAAGCAAACCAAGTAAAAAGTAGTGTGAGTGAAGCTCGTTCCCCCCCCCCCCTTGGTAACGTAATGAAATCTATTTCTCCTTTGCATCTGTTATTTATTTATTTATTTTTTTTTTTACCTTTTTAAAACGAATCTCAGCTTATAGTATATTCGATTTAGATTTTTTTTATATGCCTTTTTGAATATGTTTCTGTCTTAAAAACTTTGAATACTACGGATTGGAATTTTACTGTTTTTTTATCTGATGGGTATTTAAAGAATTTCTTAAATCATTTACACATGAACAAGTTGACATCGTCAGCAAACTTCATTTTGCTCGATATTTGTAGATGCTTTTAAAATATGAGAGAAGAGCATCTGTATTCAATGTGCGAATTGACTGTTATAACAGAAATTATTAAAAGTATTAGAAATTCAAATGAAAGCAATTGTATTTAGAACTATAATCTTGAGTTGCAGGAACTTCTTACTGCTTCTCAAAAAGAAAAAAAACCGTTACTTTCTTTTAACAAAAACTTCTGCTTTACTTATGTCCTTTTTTTTTCTTTGTTCTAAAACAATCTTGATAATTAAGGATTTTTTATGTTTAATCATCAAATGGCCTGGCCATTGACCATCACGTGAATAGGCACCGAACTCTTCAATATTTTTTAACTAAACAGTCCAATTTTTTAAGTGCACACGTTTAAATGAGCAGCGTCCGTGACTTGTCACCATTATACACAAAACATATAACGGTGAGACACTGAAATTGAAACGCTACAAATGAGTACAAAGGCAGTCGTGTCATTTTCATATTAGAAATGTCTTGTAAAAAGTTTTCGTTAAAATTAACATTTCGGTATTATGCTAATGACTGGCGGCACTTTCGATTGGAATTAAAAATGATATTCGATAGATTGTGGATATGATTATGTATTTCTCGTATCAAAAACATCGCGCGTCTGGAGAAATTAGAAAACGACACCATCTCGGTTGTATTTTTGGCGAAGAATAGCTTTGGATGTGTGTAAGTTCACACGAAGCAGACGCTCTTCCGAAGTGTAATGAAATGAAAAGTAATTCGGCCCTGAAACGAAACGTAGTGGGGAAGGAAAGAAATATGAAGTCTTATGAAAAGAAAATAATGTCCCTAATTCATTTTCAGTGGCAAGCACAATGGCAGAATTACACCATTGTATCTTTCAGTGGGCAACGTAATTCAAAATCAAAACACCACTGCATCTACCTTTTGGACGATGGGTGATGCTTTCAACTCGGATGATTTTCGCGTACAGGTTTGGAATTCATGCCTTTAAAATCAATTTTCTATTGAATCGTTAGAAAAGGAATTGGCGCTATTATTGTATTTTATTTATAGAATCTTATCTTTTGCAAGATTTGTATTCAAATTTTAATTTGAACTTTCATTTTTATGCGTCTTGAAACTGCTTAACCCTTGAATCTTCGTCCAGAGCCTGTTGCTGTCGCTGTTCTGTTTTGCTTTGTATTGTTACTTAGATCGGGGTTCGAGTATTTTATGCTATTTGTCTCAAAGAGCTAAACAGTTCGGTTAAGAGCGATGGGAATTTTTTTGTGGAAAAACAGTCTTTAGAAATACAGATTACAGCAGCAAAATTCGCGAAATAAATTCCAGAAGGCCTTTACACTTTCTACAGCCCTCAGTGTCTAAAAATACAAATTCGTAATGATTGAGATTATTCGCTAACACTCGTTCGATCGCAGCATCTAATCGCTCCTCAACGGTCAAAACGATACTGACTCATCTTCAGCGAGCGGCTTTTATTTATATTCAGCCAGTGTCGGACCTGGCGGCCGCCAGGAGCCCCCAGCGCTGGTAGGGGCCCCAAGCTTGATGAGTGAAAAGGCCAGCGACAAACCAACCACGCCACCTTGGAACAAGAAATGAAAAGAAAACAAAGATAAATGAAACCTCCGCTAGAAGTTTTTCCAAATGCAAGAGAAATCTTAATGTAGAAAACTTTTAAAAATATTTTTAACAATACCGAAATCGAATGCATCAGGTGAATGATCTTTTTTAGTTTTAAAACGTGTTAAAAATAATTTAAGAACTATGGGAGAAAAGACAAATTGAACAACATGGCCATATTATATACAGAACAAAATGTTTTGGACAAAATAGATATGGTAAAAATAATTGCTGAATTTGTCAAAGAGAAATCAAACTTTGTAGCAAAACTTTAAGCCTCTTAAGTAAGGTTTTTAATTTTTTTTATGCAGTTAAAATTTTTCTTCAGCCGATGAGTTTTATTATAGTAATGTAACTGCCGCTTACGTCATTACTTGGGGTAACCAAAAGTAATTAATAGAATCTCGGGGTAAATTAATATATTTAATGGCATAAGATAGCACAGTTACAAAGAACAGACACTTAGACAATTACAAGACAAACATTTAGAGAAAATAAGTAAAGTCTACATAGTCCAGGATTGGACAACGAAAATGGGGAACACACGCTTGTCCAGATCCTAACTCTCTCTGACGATACTACAGCGTTTCGTACAGTCACACTTCCGGTCCAAGACAATACTGTAATAGCGGCACCTACATTTCGGTCTTGGACCTATACCGTGCGTTACAGACTCCCCCTCTGGTTCCGTTGACGTCTCGGCTCGGAAACAGGAGGTACTCTTTTTTTTGGGGGGGGGGCGTCCTCTTTTCCTCAGAGGAGCTTCTTCTAAGACCAGGGTGGTCCATACACTTTTCCTACGACAGGAATCTTTGATTGCCAGGGTGGCACTTCTTCTGAGACCAGGGTGGTCCATAAACTTTTCCTATAACAGGATTTTTTTTATTGCCGGGTGGCACTTCATACGAGACCAGGGTGGTCTATATACTTTTCCTACGATAGGAAATTTTTGATTGCCAGGGCGGCACTTCTTCTGAGACCAGGGTGGTCTATACACTTTTCTATAAGAGTCGTTGTGCTATTGGATGGGGGCCCTCCCCCTGGTTGGAAACATGATTCAAATTTTTCCACATTGAATCAATTACAAATTTAAACCTTGATTTTTAAATTTTATATATAAACAGACCAAAATTAAATTTGACAAAATATTACTAACAGAATAATAGTACAGTATTATGCCACAAAAAAAAATAATATCTCACTTTCTTACAATATACAGTTCAAAAAATTTCATGAATCACAAAAAGGAAAAATAAAAATATTTTCGTTTTTTATCATTTTTAATACATAATCGAAGTAAAAAACTTTTTCCAAGTTTTAGCCAAGAAAAAAATACATATCATAAAAATGACCAGAAAACACTTTGGAAATATTATAGTTAAACAATACTGATGTATCTGAAAATTTCTTTACATATAAAAAAATACTCTATACTATAATGCACACTTGATGAATGACAATAAAATTCTCTAATTTCAAATGTGATAATTAATTTACAAATCAATATTAATGAGATTAAAATAAAACAAATTTTTCAATATTAACTATCTTCTACTTTAGTACATCAAAACCAAAATAATAATACTTATATAATATTCATTATTAATCAAAAGGAGTTTCAGCAGTTAACATGAAATGCATTTATAAAACAGTTCAAATACGTTTAAATAGAAATACCGTTCATAATTTAATTCATTCACTCTGAAGTTATCAATAGTACAAACTTGTTTACACTTAGTAGAAGTACTTGAAAATATTTTCCAAAAATTTTAAATAAAAACAGAAATGTAAATACTTTATCAATAACATACAAGGTTTCAAATGTTATATAGTAATACTTCGTAATCAATCATATATACTTTCAAAAGAATTATTTTCATGTTAGGCATAAAAAGAACAGGAAAAAATTATTATAAGAATTGCAATAATTTCTTAACAAATCCATATACGTGTTATTAGCATAAAATTCTTAATTAGGAAGAAAATATGCACTCATAAATAATTAACCTTCAAATAGCTTTAATCAGATCAACCGATAGAATGAAAATTTCGTTTTCAAAAGATTAGGAAAACTGACAAATGACTATCAACTTTAAATTCAATTATGTTGTTTTCCTGTAACACACAATATATACTACGAATAATAATAATAATCTTATACACACACACAAATAACAGAGCATGATTATTTAGAATAACAACACTTATCTGTTAACAGGTTTTCTGGATGAAAATATTCATTCGCAGGGTGCGAATCCTCTTATTGTCGGGATGACAAACACTTCCACGCCTAAGGCTGTGGGGGAAAAAAGCCAGAGAGAGCTGGGGTCGGGCCGACGTTTAGGCGCCAATTGTAACTGCCGCTTACGTCATTACTTGGGGTATAACCAAAAGTAATTAATAGAATCTCGGGGTAAATTAATATATTTAATGGCATAAGATAGCACAGTTACAAAGAACAGACAATTACAAGACAAACATTTAGAGAAAATAAGTAAAGTCTACATAGTCCAGGATTGGACAACGAAAATGGGGAACACACGCTTGTCCAGATCCAAACTCTCTCTGACGATACTACAGTGTTTCGTACAGTCACACTTCCGGTCCAAGACAATACTGTAATAGCGGCACCTACATTTCGGTCTTGGAAACTATACCGTGCGTTACAGTAATACATTTTATTTTGAGAATTTAAATTAAGTGACTTCACTATTATAGTTTTTTGACTCTTGCCTCAAACCTTTTACCGCCAGGGGTCTCCAACTACCTTAATCCGCCTTTTTACTCAGCACAGATCTTTCTCGAAAGATCCGCGAACGTCATAGATTGAGTTATTGATTTTTTTCTCCAGAAATTTTCAGGCGTCCATGTGGTCACTAACTCGCGACAAATGGTTACCAAAAATGATGCCAACATTTCGCCAATTTTCCATTGAATCACCATTACAATGTAAGAAACGTCGTTGCCGACAAATATTACAATTTCAGCAAAAAACTAACTAAAGTACCCGTTCTTCACACGGGTTAAATTAAAAAAAATAAAATTCAAGCTTTTTTGCAAACATTATATATTTTTAAAAGGGTAGAGCCATTGCGGAGCAGTGTATCCAAAAATAAAAAATAATTTTTTAATGCGTGTTCACATTGCAATTTAGCTTCACAGTAAAGAATGATTAAAAAAAAAAAATCTAATAGAGGAAATTAACATGTCAAAAAGGTAAACAGAAATGAAAGAATGAAAATATAAATAAAAATTATAACACAGAAAAGTAATAGCAGTAATATGTTTCTGCTATGGGAACTATGAGGGGAATAACCTGGAATAGACAGACCAAAAGAAAAAATTGTGATAAACCGTTGCACTAAAATATCATAAATATATTAGGAAGCCTTCAACTGGAAAAAAATTAAATTAGTACCAAATAAAAATTTTAAAAAATAGATAATTTAAGCCTACATTGCAATTAAATTAAATTTTCTGTTGCATAAAATTAATATTACTTGAGGAATTGATGCAATACGCTCTAGTATCTATATTACATTTAATATAAATTTTAGATGCAATACAATAGTGAAAAAATTAGTAAGAACCAAAGTAAAAAAAAACTATCTAAAACAGACCTACATTAAAAAAAAACTATAATGGACCTAAGGAGAGAAATAATAAACCTTGTTGATAAAAAAATTAATTTATTAAACAATACTTTTTTGCAATATTTTAATTAAAAAATATTTTTTATTGTCACAAAGAACAAACAGATGAGAAAATACAATGATAATTAATTGTAGTGATAATTGAAATATATATCATATATGAACAAATTATATGATCTTCATAAAACAAAATGAGGAACATAAAAGCAAAGTTTAACCGTTATGCCATGAGACGTAAAATCACATCAACACTGAATTTTGAAGAAATCCAAAGAGAAATATGAGAAAATTCTATCAAGCTGCATCTTTTTTCCTCAAACACTTTTGGATCACAAATGCTGTAAATAGATTTATATATTTGTAGATTGTCGGAAGCAAAATTGATGCATGCCATGTCACAGAAAATCTGATCCGCGAGAGTAAAACAAAAGATTTCCTGTAGCTAGATATCTTACAAAAATTCTAATTGCCTCTGTCCTCTTCAAGTTAGCTGACACCGATTATATATCATGTGGGTGGGTGAAATGTCCGTTTTCTGACCCCACTCGCGATGGGGAGAAAGTTACAAAAGAAAATAAGAGAAAAATTATCCCATTTCACGGTTTAACATACTCACCCACCTCGAACCCTTCAAGGTTCAACACATAAGAAAACTGACATCAAACGTATACGGTACAAAATAAGATACATTAAATGTAATACCAGATTCACAATACTTCGAAGAAAAATTTCATAATATAATTCAGACAAAAATGAAATCTCTGGATTTGTTTTTTTAATACTGGGATCACGGGGCTGTGCAAACCCTAGTAGATGAGTGGTGAAGTTTCTATAACTATGGTGTTTTAATCTTATTCAGTTCTTTCTTTAAACATATGGCTGAAAAAAGTCCACTTCTGGGGGTTTCCCTCTCCTTGTTTATTTTCCTCGTTGCTTGGAAATAATGGTAAATAAGTGAAATGCTGTTTACCTTATACACATTATTTCGAATTTCTTTAGAGTAGCCATTGATTATTTGTTTACAAAATAATATCTTCAAATTTCACACCGAGTGTATTATTTAATGACAAAAGCATATTACGCATTTGCTGCATATTAGACACGTTTCATTTTAAGAGAAGGTGTGGAAAAAAAAACGTTCTTTTGAAATGTTATGGTAATGGTTCTCGGGTAATCAAATCCTGCGAATGTGAGACGAAAAATGAATTTCAATAAAATAAAGATATACACAAACATTTCAGCAAAAACAGTGAGTTATTAAATTCATGGGAGAGTGGACAATCTGAAAAAAGGTTAAAAATCCCTTCTCTAAATCTTTGTTGTGCTGGAAATGAAATGCTTGTAATGTCTTTATTGTATGAGTATATTCTTACGTATATATACCATACTAATAAGTTTTTGAAAATTGTTTTAGTAGCCAAAACAGAGAGAATGCAAATTGTTTTAGTAAATAGCCGTGGAAACCCAACGGTTATGGTAAGGAACTTGTGGCTGGCGTTGTTGAATCCTGCTGTCACTGAAGACACGTGTGTTGATGCACATTAAATATGTCAAGTTCCAAAGTCTTCACGTTCGCGTGGTGTGAAAGTCGGGAGAGCGGGATTTCTGCTCACAGGTGACGATTTCGTACAAACATGGTACGAAAAGAAAACACGATCAGACTACGAGATGGGCAGGTGAGTGGACACGCCGCTAGACGATTTTGGACCATTTGTGTCATGCAAAGAACTTTTCAGCAACCAAATGATTATTTTATTGATAAAAAAAATGCCACACTTGTGGAAAAAACATTCAAAAACATTTTTTTTTTGTTTCAAAATTAAGTTCATTAATTGTGAGAATGTGCAGGATTCGCGTAAAACATAAAATTGAAAATGGTTTGGATGTCCAATTTATTGGTATTATAAAAACTTGGACTTAAATTTCCCCATTTTAATATCTATGCAAAAATTGTTCAACAAATTCGTAATATATTACAATATAATATCCATTAATTATGAAGTGTCTGAAATTAAATACGCACGCACGCTGAGTGGTTTGTAAGTTAGGTATTGATTTGCACTTAGTATAATCATTTTATAGTTTTTCCCCTTCGTTGTATTATTTGTACCCGTGGTGTACGGGAATTATTTTATGACTCGGGGAAAAAATTCGTATTTCTGAAATGGGTACTGTAAATTTGATATAGTTAAAAAAAATTTTTTTAACGTATAGTATCTATGTGTGATCTGAACGTAATGAAATAAAATTGTGACAAAAATACCTTAAATTAGTGAATAACTAGAATTTGTTGCATCGCATTCGATGTGTATAAGCCATTAATGCTCCGGATTATAGTTGTTAGAAAAGTAAGAAATGTGTGGGAGAACTTAGACGCATTGAGAATTAATTCATCAATGAATAAATGATAGTTTAAAAAACTAAGAAAACAAACATGCTTTTATTGTAGATCGAACTAAATAAGGAAAAATAAAATAAAGTTTTTTTAAAAAAAATTATAGTTTAAAAAAAAACTATAAAAAACACGCTTTTATACTGAATCGAACTAAAAAGTAAAAAAATAATTCTTAATATAAGAATAAAATGATGAACGAGAAAATTAATGTCATTGGAGTAAAAGCGTGGGGTGCTCTATAAATATATCAATTGTTATAGTTTCTAACTTCTTTTAATTCCGAAATTGCACCTTACGCTTTTACTCCAATGACATTAATTTTCTCGTTCATCATTTTATTCTTATATTAAGAATTATTTTTTTACTCTTTAGTTCAATTCAGTTTAAACTTTTTTTTTTTTTTTGGTTTTTTTAAAACTATCATTTATTCATTGTTGAACTTATCCTTTAGTTTGATATTTGAAGCTGGAATTATGTGACTGCTAGAATTAGTCTTGCTCTTCAATGGATATTGATTGACGGGTCTGGAGGGTATTTATTCTCTCCGTTTACAGGTCCTCGGATGAGTCCCGTACCGTTATATTAGATTCTGTCTCTATAGAACAGGTCAAACTAATACAATGTGCGGTAAGAAGAAAAGGTTCGAATTAAAAAAATTCTAATGTACCATGTTTTTATAAAGGACTAAAAAGTATAAAAAAAATTTCTCCTTTTCGTTTTTTTTTTCCTTCTTTTTTCACATTTTTATGTATTGTCATTCATTTCTGAGATATGGTCCAAATTTCAAATCTCTAGCTCATCGGAAATTCACACAGTTAAAAATCAATTACAAAATTCCACTCGCAAAGACATTAAAGTAAGCGAGTTAATAAAAACATGGGGTTACATTAAGTGTCAATCGTACTATCTCCTTTTAAACGTATTGTTGTAATGTTAATTCGTATCATCGCTTCTAAACGTAATGCTTTATAAAAATAAAAAATATTTGGCAGTTAGAACATAAATTATTTTTTTCACATCACGGGCCTTTTTTTTTATTTTGATTTTCAGAAAAATGTTTATATTATAGTAAGAAATTGATAACACACACCCACCCTCCACTTTCTCACATACAGAACACTTTTTTTTTTGTTTCATTTTTATAAACCACAAGTTTATTTTATTCTTGCATATAAATAGCTTTAAATTAAAAACATTCGCTGTAGGGTTACACCTTTTTCTTTTAGTCGCCAAATCTAGAAATGGTATATGGAATTAGTCGCCAAATCTGAAAATAGTATATGGAATTAGTCGCCAAATCTGAAAATTGTATATGCAATAAGTTGTCAAATCTGGAAGTGGTATGTGGAATTGTCGCCAAATCTGGAAGTGGTATATGGAACTGTCGCCAAATCTGATTATCTTTATTCCTGAAGATCCTGAAGAGGACAATGGAACAAAATTATGAAATTATTGTATTGTCATTGATCCTTGACAAGTGTGCAAAATTTCGAATTAATCTGACCTTTTTAAGTGGGTGAAAATCGAGTTCAGAGATTCCGTTACATGCAAGTGAAACTTATAAAAGCGTGTTAACTATAAAACACGCTTTTATAGTGAATCGAACTAAAAAGTAAAAAATAATTCTTAATATAAGTATAAAATGATTAACGAGAAAATTAATGTCATTGTAGTAAAAGCGTGGGCACTCGATATCAATTGTTATAATTTCTTACTAGTTCTATTCCTAAATGCAGAGTAAATGTAGTGTACCCCACACTTTTGCCACAATGACATTTCCTCTTTGATCATTTTATACTATATTGAGATTTATTGTTTTTTACTTTTCAGTTCAATCACTATAAAAGCGCTTTTTTTAAACTATTTTATTTTTTTTTTTTGTTCGATCTACAATTAAAGCGGATCCCCCCCCCCCAATTTTTTAGACTATATCTTTTATTTTGTTTGTTGTACTTGTATTAACCATGAACGTTTTCGCTTTAGGGTTATAACTTAATCTTTCATTCGCCAAATCTGGAAATGGGAAATCGTTAATCCTGATCAGGACAGTGGAACAAAATTTATTATTGTATTGTCATCGTTCCTTGCAAAATTTCGAATGAATCTGACCTTTCAAAGTGGGTAAAAATCGAGTTCAAAGATTCTGTTACATACAAGTGAAGCTTATAAAAGCGTGTTAAAAAGTCGCCTTGAATACTCTGCTCAATGCCGCTGGTGTTATTTGTATTATATACTAGCCACCCACTTCGCTGGGTATGTTGTTGATATCGAAGTCTTAACTTTCGATTGTGTTATAGCCCTCACCTCGTGATTAAAAAAGCGGAAGTATATTTTTATCTTTCATACCTCCGTCCTTGGCAGGACCTTGTAATTAAGGTCTCGGACTCGTGGCCGGCGTGTCATGAGTTCGAGCTAGAGCCGCTGAAGACCCGCCGTGTAGGGGAGCGATGGAAGTTGATGATTTCGAGAGCTTTAACGTCTCCCCGTTGGTGTAATGTGATAGTTAGGAGAGGGGGGGCAGCTCAGGTGTCATCCTTGTCACTTGACCATGGTTCAAAATGACGAGGTCGGTTGCCAAAAGCCCCCTGTAGCTGAACAGTGTGCGACGTTAATATTCACTCACTCGGACTCGTAGTCGACATGTCATGAGTTCGAGCTCTTGTGTCACCGAAGACCCACCCTGTAGAGGGACCGTTGGGCTCAAAATCTGTCGCGAGGCTGTGTCCTCCCCTTGGCGTCCCGTGGATGTTCGGAGGGGGGAGGGGTGCCATCTCAGTCGTCAGGTTCAAAACTTTTTTATGTATAGAGCCCGCTCAACTTCCCTTGGAAGTCGATTTCCGCAAAATCCCCATTAGCGGTTCCCTGATGAAGAGAAACATACCTGTCAAATTTCAAGTCTGTTCCAAAGATCTTGTGATGAGTGTATGAGTCACTTTTCTCCTGTATTTACTTTTTTTTTTGTGGATTTCTCGTTCAAGCGCTTCGTTTCTGATTCTGTCAAATAAACAGAGTTTGTAAGTGAGCAGCAAATAAAACTAGGTTTACTTTTGCAACGATCGGATTAATGAACGTCATAAATTGTATTATAACTGAAACATTAAGTTGAAAAGTTTTTGTGATTTTCAGTATACACATACTTTTATTTCATAAGTCGTATGTGTTTGCAATTTAATCAGGCTGAGACTTACGGGGGGGGGGGGGACTCTTAAAGTAAATCCATTAAAAGCATTAGATTTTTAAAAAATTGTGTGTGTGCAAATTATAATTCCAATTTAAGGGTTTCTGCTTCCCCTCGAAAGGTAACTACGAAAATTCTGGGATCATTCGAGCCATGTGGTTTTATGGCAGAATTTGTGACAGTTCATTGTTTGTTCTAGTCGCGAGCAAACATCGTTTTGCCGCTATCGCAATAGTTGTTTTGCATGGAGGCCATTTTTTTTTAATATGAATTTCGAACGTTTCCATCTGATATAGATGGGGCTCTTCTGACGCATACCCAACGTGCTTTCCTGTAGACAGATTTTCCCATCGTTTTGGAAGGGTGGACTTGTAAGTTAAGGAAGGGAGTAAGTAAGGTGGAAGGGTAAGTTAAAAGTGGACTTGTGTGCGTGTGTGTGTGATAAAGAATATATTTTGCGATATTTTCACTTCCTTTCCGCCATATTTTTCATACTTTCACATCACCTGATTGCGTCATTGTATGTGTTTTGGGAGGAGGGGGAGGGCTTCTCGCGCGCGTTGTTTGATTGACGGCGTTGTTGAATGGTTAGAAAAAACATTGTTTTCCACCTACGATCCTCGCACCGATTGATTGGGTAAAAAAGCAATAATAATATGCACACAAAACGAGAAGGGGAAATTTCGTTTCAGCGACACCTTTTTCACAAATAATCTTAAGATTTCGAATATTTCGGGGAGTATAGAATAACGGGAACACTCATTGATTTAATTTCTTCTTATGGTCGCAGGAAAAAAAAAATTCCCATTTAGGCTGTACATGTGTGTTTCCCTTCAGTGAGTGGTAAACCGATATACTCAGGCGCCGAGAACAAAGAATCGGTTTTGAACGGTCGGAATTCGCCGCGCCCCCAAAACGTCACAAGGGCAACGAATGTGACAGTCTCTTCATAAAAATTTCATTTTCGCCTTTTTTGCCTCAGTGTCTATTTGGACTGGTTTCTTCTGGTAAAGTTATGTCTTCAATTTTTTTTAAATTTAATTGTTGAAAGTGTGGAAACCAGTTTTTCAAATATATATCTATATATATATAAAGGAGAAAAGCGACTCACTCACTGACTAATCACGATATCTCTGGAACTATTCAACCTACAAACTTGAAATCTGGCAGACATGTTCCTTTCATAGAGTAGACATCAGCTAAGAACGGATTTTTCGAAATTCGAAACGCAAGGGGCATTACGGGGGGTTAAGGGGCGTTATAAATAATTGTTTCCATGTTTAAAATACTCAATGTACAATTTTGAAATTGGGTAAGCAGATTCCTTTCATACAGTAGAGATCCACTACAAAATGAGTTTGGTGAAAATTGACCCCCAAGTGGCGTTGCGGGGGCTTAGGGGGCGTTATAGATAATTATTTCCATTTTTACACTATTTGACGCACTGTCTTTAAATTTGATAAATAGATTCCTTTCGTAGAATAATGATCAGTTACAAAACGGGTTTTGTGAAAACAGACTTCTAAGTGGCGTTGCGGGGAATTAAGGGGCGTAATAGATAAATATATCCGTTTTTAAACTACTTGACATACCTGCTTGAATATTGGTAGGTAAGTTTCTTTCCTGGAGTAAATATTCGCTACATAATGAGTTTTGGGAAAATTGACCCCAAAGGGGTGTTGCAGGGGTGGGGGTTTAAGGGGCATTATAAATTCCGATTTTTAAGTTATTAGACGTACAGTCTTGAAACTTAGTAAGCAGATTCCTCTCATAGGGTAGAGAAACGCTATAAAATGGGTTTCGTGAAAATTGCCCCCAAGTGGCGTTGCGGGACTTAAGGGGCGTTATAGATAATTATTTCCATTTTTAAACTATTAGACGCACAGTCTTTATATTTGATAAATAGATTTCTTTTATAGAGTAGAGATCAGCTAAAAGAAGGTTTTCTTAAAACAGACCTTTAAGTGACGTTGCGGGGGATTAAGTGGCGTAATAAATAAATATTTTCATTTTTAAACTACTTGACCTACCTGCTTGAAAATTGGTAGGAATGTTTCTTTCATGGAGTAAATATCCGCTACAAAACGGGTTTGGGGAAAATTGACCCCAAAGGGGTGTTGCGGGGGCGGGGGTGTTAAGGGGCATTATAAATTCCAATTTTTAAGTTATTAGACGTACAGTCTTGAAATTTGGTAAGAAGATTCCTCTCATAGGATATAGATACACTACAAAATGAGTTTTGTGAAAATCGACCCCTAGGTGGCGTTGCGGGGGTTCACGGGGCGTTATGGATAATTGTTTTTGAATTTTTAATTTATTGGACGCACAGTCTTCAAATTTTCCTAAGCAGATTCCTTTCATAGAGTGCAATTCCCCTTCAAAATGGGTTTTATGAAAACAGACCCCGAAATGGCGTTGCGGGGGCTCAAGTGGCGTTATAGATAATTATCCCCATTTTTAAACTGTTAGCCGTACAGTCTTGAAATTTGATAAGCAGATTCCTTTCGTAAAGTAGAGAACCGCTACAAAATGGGTTTCGTGAATATCAACTACCAAGTTTAATTTCGGGAGATTAAGAGGCGTAATCAATAAATATTTCCATTTTTAAGCTATTTGATCATCCTGCTTGAAAATTGGCTGGCATGTTCTTTTCATGGAATAGAGTTCCTCTAACAAAGGGTAAAACGAAAATTGACCCTAAGGATGTTTGCGAGGGGTCAAGAGGAGTTGCAGAAAAAAAAATTCCTGTTTTTAATTGTTAGACCCATATACTTGAAATTTGTTAAGCATGTTTCTTTTTTTTAATAGGAATCCACTAAGAATGTATTTTAAGCAAATCAAGTTCTGGGGGGTGCAGGGGGTTACTGGGACGTATTGACAAAAAAAATTACTTTTTTCGAGCTACAAGGACTATAATAATGAAATTTGGATTGCATTTTTCTTTTGTTGAATTGAAATCCGCTAAGAGCGGTTATTTTGGAAAACGGCTCTCAACGGGATTACGGGGATTTTGATAGTAAAACTTTTGTTTTTTTCTGTTAGATTTAGATTTGAAATTTGGCTTGCATGTTCAATTTACGGAGAAGAGATCCGCCAGAAAATTGGTTTTGTGGGAATCCACTTGGTTTTTGGGTTACGAAAGAGCAAACATCATTCTATTCTTTTATTTTAGAGATTTTTAGAAAATTCAAATTAGATGAGTTCTGCCCTTTTTTTTTTTTATCAACAGGCGACAGTTACAGGTATAAGTATATTTTTCAATACAATCGAATTCTTAATGTGCTAAGACTTAGATATCAATAATTTATACATATATATAAGCAGTAAAAATTTATAAAACATCATGTAATACCTAGCGAAGCGGGCGGGTAACGGCTAGTATATATATATATATAATTTCCAAAAATATATACAAAATAGTTATAAAACCTAAGGTAACTAGTCAAAATAGTAAGAAATATATTAGTCACAGTAGTACTATAGCAAACTCTTGGCCTTAGGAACCAAGATTGCAGGTTAAAACAAAGTTTTGCGGCCAGCCAACCTTCACCTTTATTTGCCAATACTCTGGGCCATTGTTTCCCTATGGCCCAGAGTTGTAAGGAATATCAAGAGAGATTTAACTATTACAAATAATAACACAATCTATTTATATAAAACGATAAAATTAATGCACCAAAAAACTAGATGATAAATCGTACTACGCGAGTACAACAACAAACCATGTTTCCCACGCGCACGATAGAAGAATATCAGTACCGCGTAAAATTAGTAAATTTTAATAAAATAACATTTAGTCTGACATACATTTAAAAACCCTAAACATTGATATAAAATTTGGTGCTAGTTTGATATCCTGGGTCTATGCGCTAAGTTGTTGTTTATGTTCGCCAAGATGGGCGATAACATTACAATATGGTTACCTCGATATTTTTAACATCTGGCAATGTGGTTGCCATGGGGATAATGTATATTAGAAATAATTTTTATTGGGTTTTTCTCCCATCGGTAACCCTATAAATTTCAGGCGATTTTAATTCGATTTCTTTAACAATTTAACCATTTTAATTGCATTTGCTCTATTGTAAGCTATAATTTCAGTCTTCTGTTTTATTTTGTGCTATTTTCGGATACGGATACTTCTAATATCATGAATGAGTACTAGGATATTTTCTTAAAAAAAGAATGAGTGTTGTGCTTTTAATTATTGCTATAAGTATATATTGTCTATTTTCACTTTATTTTACTTTTTAAAAATGTTTTTTTAACTTTCCTTGTTCACGAAATTTGTTGAAGGAACTTGCAGGTTTTGGAACATTGCACGTTTGCAGTACTTTTTATTTTATAATTATTATTGATTTTCACATACATTATGTAATTATTTTATTTTTAATATAATATAAAAATAAAATTATTATGTGTGATAATCATATAATATTAATTATTTGTAATAGTTTTTTTATTGTATTATCTGGGTTAATAAATTACGAAATTTTTTTATCAGTGTATTAAACGTATTATAACAGAGATGATTTTTAGAAATATTGCATAGTAATCTCCGTCAAAATTGGAGGCATATTGTCAATAAATTAATTAACATTTTAAAGCTTATTTTCACAGACTTCTGTAGCGCAGGTAGGGACAATGAAACCTATAAGAGTTTAGTTATTATTTTTTGTAAATATCACATTCGGTCATTGTAAAATAAAAAGAATCGCGCAGTTTTACTGTTCAATTATGATGAGGTGACCTGGATTAAAATACTTGTTAAATGTTTTGTGGCTCTTCTAGTTAGCCTGATGTGGAGAGAGGGTCCATAATTGCGAGATCTGTGTTGCTTTTATGTCTCAAATTCGCAATCCTTTCTGCATGACATCGCCGAGTTATGTCACCCCATGTGTCCGAACTTTGATGCTGAGAAACTTGTGCATCTGATTGTTGGGAGTTAGGCAGATAGCAGGTTTTTTTATATCGGCGAATATCGTGTGAGCGTCGGCTGACGGTGATTTAACCGAATACTATTCAGACCAGCAGAAGTATTTAAAATGTGGAATAATGGATGGGAAGGGGATGCACAATCGTATCACGGGTGTTATCACTTGAGCAAAATTACAGAAATTGGTTTGCAGTGCTACAATAATGGAACAGAATATCACTTTCTTAGCCAGTGTTTCTTATCGTGCGCAGTGATAAGAAAAGGAATTGTGAAAACCTGCAACAGAAATGTTCATACCTTGTATAAAAAAGGTGGAATCTTCCAGCCTGATAATTTTATGTTCATTGCATTTATATTTTTGTAAAAGTAATATTTTAATACTACTATGATTGTTAGTGTAAAATCCTTTTTTACTAGTTGAAAGTAATTATGAAAATGAAGGGTTTTTTAATGTAGGTGAGACAGAGAATTACTTTGTGAAATGAATATGTATGTTTTTGGGGAGCACATAACCGAAGATTATCACATCAGTTTCATAAAATTTGTGAGAAATGGATGTATTCCAAAAGCAATTTTTACTGTTCACATTTTGGAAATAAACATGTGTGATTTTCAATGAGTACATCAAATGCATGCAACAAAGATTTTATTTTTGTGCACTGCCTTTTAGGGTAAAAATTAGTGTTTATTTTGAAAAATGTGCTGCTGCGCCATGATGTGGATAGATCAGATACCCATCAGTAATGATTATAAGTGGAAAAAAATTTCTTTGGTTTCATTAATATATATTGTCAAACAAATGGAAATATGTATGTCTGATTTGTTTCAGGTGTCGTCCATGAAGATCCACGGATCGGTTCGGATGGAGAGAGTGAAGAGGCTTCTGGGGCTTCGGATGAAGTTGTGTCTCCTGTCAAGCTCAGATCTCGCCATCGAAGAGTCAGTGAGGTGAGATATATATGTTTGATGAGAAATCAACCTCTGATGCTATATTTAACTTTATTTAATAAATTTGAAATATATGAATTTCAACAAATTCAAATATGTTTATTTGTTTGTAAAAATATTAAATTTGACCACTACAATTTTTTTTTAATGTTTGGTAATTTGATACTTTGTATTGTATTTGATTTCTTTATCGATTTCTTACGCTAGTAACAATATTTTACAAATAAAATAAATCTTCATTAACTTGCATGTTTTTCGTGCCTTGCAATAAATTACAAAGTTCCATGTAGCTTTTAGTTTTAACATTTATGGATCCCTGTTTCATGCATATTGTTTGCTCATTTATATTTTTGCAAGTCAGTCAGAACTTATGTTAAGCTGAAAGAAAGTAAACCTTTTGTGTAGACCTGATGAGTTAAATCTGTTGAGATTCAAGGCCTCATGTTGGCATGTTGTGGAAATTTTAAAGAGAAGGGTTGCCAGCTCGAGTGTCATCCTCATCACTTGGCTGTGATTCAAAGTTTAGAGACCAATAAACCTTGTATAGCTTCAAATGCAACAGAAAACAATTCGAAAAGAATAAAACATTTCATTATTGAACAAGTAATGAAACTCTGCCTTTCTAAATTCTACTCAAAATTCCTTGCTTAGTATGGCTGTGGTTAAATTGAATTGGATTAATTTTTTAAAAAAATAATCATTATAGGATTGCTAATTTCTCTTAAATAGATCAGATTTTTTGAAAGGATTAATTATTCTGAAAATATTTGCTTAGCATAGTACTCTAAAATTGCCTGATGCTTAATTACACCTGGCTGGTTAACTACCTGACAATTAATGTATACTATAATGAAATATTTTGCAAATTTTTAATCTATTTTGATATCCTTGATTACAAAAACCTCACAATTATATATACGTTTTAAAATTTAATTTACCTCAAAACACTGTATTTAAATTCCTTAAAGGCATCCAAAGGTAAACCATATTTTATTAAAATTATGATAAATTTTTTTATTTAAATATGTATCTGTTGTTTAACAGTGTTATTGTTATTAGAAATAGTCAGTCTAAACCACATTAATTTTTATACACAATCTCTTAAAATATTATCTGTAATAAATATTCAAATTATATCAGTTAGCACAGGTTGATGATGCTTATGGTACATAATGCAAATGTTTAAAATCTTGTATGATTTGTGAAAGATTGACCGGTTATTTTGTAATTGAAATCTGACTTGTGATTTGGATTATTTTATTATATTTAAAAACTTATTTAATAATATAATTTTCAACAGGACAAAAATGATAGATATTTATAAACTAAGTAATTTTTTTTATATTGCTAACCAATTTTGTCAAATCAAAAGATGTCACCAAGTGCCCCTATATAGCAAATGGTAGAAAACCATTCCTGTGCATGTTCAAACACGTTAATAATAGTAAGATGATTTTTTTTTTCTAGGCAAAATTGGTTGATGATATAACACATTAGTACCCAAAACTCTAATGAAATTAATAGTATTAAAAAATTATTTTTAAAAAGAAAACTTCAGTGTTCAGTTTTAGAATCAAAACTTATAGGTTTTTATATTAAGTGAGTGAACTAAAAATTTATTTTTGATAATATGTAAAGCTTGACTATCTTTAAAGTATCTAGAATGCTTAGAATTTCTTTTTTGTTAAGACTAAACATGGAATATTTAATATGTTCAATATTAATGTCCTTTTTAAAATTATCAACAGTTGCATTAATTTTATCAAAAAACCATTGTCCCTACTTTTACTGTTGGCTCTATTATCGAGTTACTATTATATTTACTAAGAAAATCCCTAAAAAAAAATTTATTTTTTGTAAAATAATTTGCAGTGTGTTCTTGCATAGTACATAACATTAAGTCTATATGTTTTGTATTTGGAACAATCTTTTTATGTTATGTCACAGAGTACCTATCCCAAAAATGGGATGTTCCTTTTCAACAGATCTACTAGAGTTAATTACTTAAACTGTGGTTGCATAAATTTTGGAGGGTGAAAAATTTTGTGGATAAGTGCTTTAGTTTGCTTGTTAAGTTTGGATGAAAATCTATTATCATGGAGAAACCTACTTTTGGATTATATGAATGAAAAATCATTCAAACTGCAGATCTCGAAAAATCTACCTAGAGCTGTTGAGTAGCAGCAGTTTATTACTATTCTTTTCTAACAGTAATTTCTATTTGAATTCTAGAGAATTTGAAATTTTTAGGATGCCTGAACATTAAGTTTATCTTATAAATTCTGATAATTTTGTTTCTTTCTGAATGGAAGCTGTACTAATCCGGTTGCATTTGGGAATAAAAATTGCAAGTTTTTAACTTTGAAAACCAGAGCTTTTGGAATTCAAATGTTCATATATTCTTTTCAAAGTCTTTAATTGTAAAATGGGCTTATTATTAATGACTTTAATTGTATTGAAATCAACTTTATATTGAAAGGATAAAACCATGTCTACAGAATGTCTTTTAGTCAGAATGTTGCATCGATGAATAAACAATTTTTTGACTGTATTGCCCCAGGGTTACACCATTTGATTCATTATGTATCTTTTATTAATTTTAAATAATAGCTATAACTAATTTTAAGATATAAATGTTTTGGTAATAATAGTAATTTGAATTTCAAAAAGGCTTTATCATTTTAAAAGTAAAATTAACGTAAATGAAATAGTGTGCCATCATTTATAGTTATTGAATTTTTATTGGATTTTTTTATTGATTATTTTATTTTAATAATTGGATTTAAAATGAGCACGGTTTCATTGACACCTTTTTTTTTTTTTTACTGTTAAATTTTTTTAAATATAAACTATTAAGATATTTTTACTATAACTGTTATTTGAAATTCATAACATTGTAATATTTATCTTTATAGCTGTTGAAATGTGTGATTTTGAAGTCTTATCAGTGTTGCAAAATGGATTTTATTTCATTATGATTTTTTTAAACAGTATCTGATTTGTATTATACAACAAAAACAATCCGGAGTTTTCTGTAAAAAGTTGTTTCAGCTGAAAAAAAATTTATAATCATGTTTTATTTTTATTTTTAGCAAGACATTAGCAAGCGTCTCTCCCTCCCTGCAGATGTTCATCTCCCTGAGAGTTTCTTGGCCAAACAGACGGTGAGCCCAACCCTTGAGGGCCCCATCAGCCGTACCCTACGCAGGCAGTCATTGGTGAGTTGAACATATCTTTTTTTTTTTAATTCTTAAAATCAAGTTATTAATTGTATCAAAATATTTTAAAATGTGTTTTCCAAAAAGATTAAAACTGGTTCCAATTGAAATTTAAAAGTTTTTCATCATGGGGAAAAAAGATACAATTGATAACCTTTGAAATTTTTACTATGACTGGACAGAATTATTGTCTGTGTTTATTGGTCAAAGAGAACTCAGTTATACTGTTAGTGAATGAATTTTCTTATTATCAATGCCATTTTTTCCCTGTGTATATGATTTTTTTTAATGTTGAGAAAACTTAGATTTGTACAATTCTATTTATTAGATTTTAAGTTATAGTAGCTCAAAACAAGGGTCCCTAATGTTACAAACAAGTGGTTCAAGTATTTGACAAAAAAAATTTATTTAACACTTTTTCAAAGTTTTTTTTTAATCAAACAAAAGGCAATTTTTTTTCAGTTTTTAAAAAAAATTGTAAAGGTAATATTACAAAATAATAAATTATAAATAATTATATTTACAAAAAAAAGGACATTATAAAATTTGTATATAGTTTGATTTCTTGTGTGATGAATCAAAAATTTCTTCATTATGAATTTAAAAGGGAGTTTAACATGGTATCTTGGTAGATTGTACACAGATTTGTTTCTATATATACATGGATGTCCTGAAACTCAACATCAAACAAGCACATGGTGAAAGGGAGAGTTATATCAGTTCTGGGGGAAATAAAAAATTCTCGATCACTTGATTAATTGAAGAATGGCATATTATTTAAAATGTGGGAAATTGACATCCTCTGACACCATTAGATATTGTGACCACAATTCCACAAAATTTAAAAGTTATTTTTTTTTTACTAACAAGGTTTTACATAGCTTTGTTATTAATTAGTCACAAATCAAGCAAAAAAACTGCTGGTTTTGTTAAAATTAACGTAGTTTAAGTCGGTTTGAGAAAATGTTGCCTAAATTTGACTCTCTTTGGAAAGGAAAAATATTACATTCTACCCTAGGCAAATTATTTTTAAAAAATGACCCATTCAGTTAAGTTTCCCAAATGGTGCGCATGTTGCTTTTGCTAGCTTTTTACTACTACATAACAATTACTGTGTAGATTTTTAACAAAATAACTTCTTCAATAAAAACTCAAATTAAGCTATAAGTTTTAAAATAAAAGGGAGAAAACTTTTGTAATCTATACTAATATATAAAAGAAAGAGTTTGTGTGTGTGTGTGTGTGTTTCACCTATTCCGACCAAATTAAGCAACCCAGGAGTATGAAACTTGGCATGTAGAAGCTATAGGTCGTTATGCTATTAACCTCAAAGAGTTTTTTTCGAAATTTGCTTTAGATTTTTTTTTATTAAATTTTTATGCGATTTTTCAGCTAAATGGAGATATGACGTCATCAGCTATGTCAAGTCTTAACTTTGCGAAAATTAATATTTTGAGCAGTTTGGAGGGGATTTTAGCACATTTAACTGTAAATATATTTATTTTAGTTGTATTTATTCATTTTTTTTTAACTCTTTGTGGAGGAATTACATTTGTTTTTCGAAAAGATAGTCTTAAAAAAATGTTTTCTAAATTTTATTTTTCCGATTGTCATCACTAATTTGATAACAGTAGATATTTTCGTATTTGATTTCCAACGTATTATATCTTTTTCGTTTCTTTAAAAAAAAGGATGTTTTTTTATACAACTTTTTCAGACTAAATAATCATTCTATGCTGATGGAATGGGGTAATATGTGCCATTAAAGTGTACTAATTACTAATATTCAGGCGATGTCATTTGGTTCTAAGTTTAACTTTGGCGCCGAAAACCTGTGCTATGATATGAATCTCAGATGGATTGTAGTCAAGTTAAGTTTATCCACCGTTTTGAATTTGTGTAACTGTGTATAATTTTTGTTCAAATTATTTCTTATTTCCTTTTGTGGTTTGTAATAATGCATGTTGATTGCGTAATGGAACAACTACCCATCTTGCAAGGCCTAAAGCTACTATTTTTATTGTTGTAACCACTTTTAAAAATATTTACTTTCCATAAAATGTTCTATTTCATTTTATGCTCCTGATTTATCTTAGCTGTACTATGATTATCAAAAAAGCTTGATTACACTCTTCAAACCTTTTTGCTGTATCTGAAAAAAAATTTGTAACCCAAGCACAACCATAGACTGATAATACCACCAACATTCAGGTTAGAAAGAATAAGGAGAAGCAAATGTGCAAACCCAAGGTCCTTGCAACTGTTTTGTACCATAATCTTAATTTTCTTTTGTTTTTGATAACCTTTTAATTTAAATTAATGCTGTATTTTCTATTTTAGTGTCTCGCACATACTCACATATTATTGCGAATTGGCGATTGTTGCAATAATGCATCAGTACCTTTTCTTTTTGTTATAAGCTACATTCTGGTACTATTTTGCAACATCGATGAAACATGGAATTAGCTGATAAAGGTAAAAAGCAATAACCTTTTTTGGTACTTGCGTCTTATTGCCAACTTAATTAATAACTTACCAAATTGGCAACCATATGCTTCATTTCATGTAATGTCGCCAATAGGTTGCGATAATATGGAAGTACCATAGAAAATGACACTCCATTCAAACTAATTGGGATTATTAGATTGCCAATATTGTGATTTAAATTAGAATTTATGATACTTACATATAAGTGTCATCACAGCCAAATTGGCGCCATGCTAATCGCTCCTTGATATCAAAACAACAAAGATTCTGTGTTTGTGTTTTTATGTGGAAAAAAAATCAGTCGGATTTTGTTGGGATATAGTGTGATTTGTGCTTAGTGCCAGTTTGGCTGCGGTGATGCTAATACGCAAGAACACGAAGGCTAATACGAATTTTTATTAACGTATGAGATTTTCTGACATTTTCTTTTTGTTCTGAGCTGTTTATTGTAGTTTCGTCAAAATTAGACTTTTATTTGTATATTTAAGGTTTCTACTATATGTAAGGTTGTAAACTAATGTCATAATCTATACTAAATATATAAAAGAAAGAGTTTGTGTGTTTACGCTATTCCAACCAAATTAAGCAACCCAGAAGTGTGAAACTTGGCACGTAGAAGCTGCAGATCCTTATGCTATTAACCTTAAAGAGTTTTTTTTTTTAATTCGCTTTAGATTTTTCAATTTTTAAGTGATTCTTTAGCTAAATGTAGATATGACATCATCAAACATGTCAAGTATTAACTTTGCAAAAAATGAATGTTTCGAGCAGTTTTTTGGGGGATTGTAGCACATTTTACAGTAAATATATTTATTTATGGTTGCATTTATTCGTTTTCTTACTCTTTGTGATTTAGTTTTATTTGTTTTTCGAAAAAATCGTCATAAAAAATGTTTTTTCTAAATTTTGTTTTACCTTTTGGCAAAAATTGACTTTCGATGAAATTCAATTTTTATGCAATTTTTCAGCTAAATGGAGATATGACGTCATCAGCCATGTCAAGTCTTAACTTTGCGAAAATTAATATTTTGAGCAGTTTTGGAGGGGATTTTAGCACATTTTATTGTAAATATATTTATTCATGGTTGTATTTATTCATTTTTTAACTCTTTGGGGAGGAATTACATTTGTTTTTGGAAAAATCGTTGTCAAAAAATGTTTTTTTTTAAATTTCATTTTTCCGATTGGCAACACTAATTAGATAACAATAGATTTTTGTATTTAATTCACAACGTATTATATCTTTTTCGCTACTTTAAAAAAAGAATGTTTTTTTTTACAACTTTTTCAGACTAAATAGTCATTCCATACGGATGGAATGGGGCAATATGTACCGTTTAAGTGTGATGATAATTCAGGCGATTTCATTTAGTTCTAAGCTTAACTTTAAAGAATGTTTTTTTTTTTACAACTTTTTCAGAATAAGTGGTCATTCCATATGGATGGAATGGGGCAATATGTACCGTTTAAGTGTGATGATAATTTAGGCGATTTCATTAAGTTCTAAGCTTAACTTTAGCGCCAAAAACCTGTGTCATGATATGAACTTCAGTTAGATAGTAACCGCCAATGTTAGTGGGTGATACTTAAGTTTATCCACCGTATTAAATTTGTGAAACTGTGCATAATGTTTGTTTATAATTATTTCTTATAAACTTTTGTGGTTTGTAATAATGCATGT
>BMAO01031045.1:0-82700 GCA_019973975.1 Trichonephila clavata
AGAGATGTTTTTTCCCCCCAAAATGGGTCTTGTTTTCTAAGAATCTATAGGCATTCAAGATACTATTTACAATTACATCATTCTTAGGAAAGTTTGAGTCTGTGCTTGAAAATAACTAAAAATACGTTTTGTACAAAAAGCTATCCTCTGTTTTTTTATTCCACCTTTCTTAAAATTATTTATATATACTAAATAAGTTATATTTTATTAATAATTAAAAGGAACAATTAATATTTATTAAATGCATTTGAATCGTCAGGATAAAGTGAATCAGTTTTCGCATTCTTTTCTTACATATCTCCAAAATTGAAATTCATGTGGGTTTTTTTCAAGTTTAAGTTATTTGAATATCAGCTGTTTTAAAACTTATTTTGCACAGTTTATTTCAGTTATTAAATAAAATGGATCATCGTCGCAGCTTCAAAAAAATTATTTCTTTCGGCTAAACGAAAAAAGAATATAGGACAGAATTTCAGGAATTGGAAAGAAAAGTGTGCATTTCTTTTTTCTAAATTATTGTTCCGCTGTTCATTTCAAATATTGTGAAAGTTTCCACATATAAATGGATTTATTGATCATCGCATTTTAAATAAGATTCAAATATTCCGAAGATGAAATATCATTGATTTAAAATAAATCAGAAAGTTTTCCATAATTTTAAGAATATGTTTAGTAACATTAATAGTTTCTTCTTAAAACATATAAATTTCAATTAATTTATTTATTATTGCTACTGATGTTTTTATTCCATTTTTATTTCCTTCACTGAAAATTCAACTTAGAAATAACATTGTAGAAATTTTTTTTTAAATTTCTGTCTGGAAAGCAGTATCTACATTTTGCATTTTCATTTATACATGTGTTTTATATATTATTCAAGATAACTCATCAATGCTTTTTTTTTTCAAAATGAATTCTAAGTTAATGCGCTATGAAGAATGCACTGCAAGTACAAATACACGCAAATAGTTCCACAATTTTAAAGTTCAAGCCCAGCACCACTAAGACCCATCGTGTAGGGGCGCGATGCACGTTAAATCTATCGAGAGCTCAAAAGTCCTTCCTTTAGTGTGGTAGTTAGGAGATGAGGTGCTATCTCAGGTGTCATCCTCGTCACTTGACCATGGTTCAAAATTACGAGGTCCGTTACCAAAAGCTCTCGTGTAGCTGAACAGTGTGACGTAAATATTCACTCACTCACTCCACAATTTGAATGTTTGACATCTGAAGAATTTTAGAGATTTTCCCCAAAAATCCCGGGAAATTCTGATTGGAATGGGGTTTTACGAAAACACTTTCTAGTTCTAGGGGTTCCACAAAAACACTTTCAAGTTCAAAGGGTTCCTTGAGTTGAAAAAGTTTGAAGACCACTGCTCTAGAGCCATATATGTTATTTGCGACAGACTTCGTAATTCTAAGCCAAGGGTAGCCAACCCGCGGCCTTGAATAATTTTGCGGCCCTCGAGATTCATTACAAAATATGATTATTTTGTACAATATTTTTTGTTTTTAATGTTGTTTTTTGTAACAAATATACTTCATAACTGTTTCTATTTTATTACCTTTCTTTTATTTTAATACATTCTTAGAAGTGTGCGGTATTGCAGCGCAGCATCACACTCGATTCCTGTAACTCCATCGCGCTGCCTATTGTTAGAATTAGACATATTTGATCCCTGCATTATTATTATAAATTATCTATGCTTGTATAGATGAAAAATAATGAAATCAATAATAATTCATTCCGTTTTCAATTTTCATTCCAATAAATGTTTGTGATGGGTCTAAATATAATATAAAGATATATAATTTTTGTTTGGCAGCCCGCAGGATTATAATGTTTTTCCGAAGTGGCCCGCAAAGTCATTTGAGTTGCCCATCCCTGTTCTAAGCCAAGATTGGATAGCGAGAATGACACTTGAGTTTACAGTTTCTTTGTATTCTTCATGACCTTTTTTGAACTTGGGAATCTCGCGTCTTTAGTCATTATGGTATATAATCCTCCACGGTTTTAAATGCTGATTTAAATTCTTTTTATTGTTTTTTATAAAATATATTGCTGGTTTCTGTTTGTGATATTAAAAATATAACATTAGTGTGATAAATAAGAAAAATATTTAGTATGATTGGTGAAAAAAGTTAATTGAAATTAAAATCTGGAATACAATAACTTTAAAACGATTTTGTGATTTGCCGAGACGGATAAATCCAAAGCAGAATGTATGCGAGATTTTCGTCAAAAGAAACGGGAGAAAAAAAATTAAAAACTGTAGGAGTACAGCCGAAAAGAATTGCACAAAATTCAACTCCACACGCAACAGGGATTTTTTTTTTTTTTTTTTTTTTTTTTGCAACGCGAACACAAATTTTTTCAGAAACAAACGGCCGAACCAATTACTGCTTTACCAAATCTGCTTGTTAGTCAGGTAACTTTACGATTGTCCGCTCATAGCTTTTTTGAATGATGAACTCAAGCTCGAAATGAACACAAACCGAAATATATCGACAACTAACAGTGGTACTGTTATTGACGTTGTTTTTCAAAGGTTATTAAATACTTTAAAATCTCAAGTATATGTGTCATATTTTAGTCATCATAAGTCTATTGTGTGTGTGTCGTCCCCAAATTGAACAAGAATTTTTATTTTTGATAAAAAATTACATGACTCTTTGTGTTAATTAAATAAAATTTTCATTAAAGATAAAACTATTCGATAGAAAATTATTTCCAATCATACCCGATTAATTTTTTTTAGGATTTATGTTACTATTGCGTATTTACCAGGATAACATGTCAGATGTTACACATCATATGCGACTACTGTAAGACTCGTTCCTTTTTTTTTGTAACTGAATTTATATTAGAAATTCCAGCACTATAAAATTGTTCTTCCAAAAAATTGTGTGGGTCCCAAAACCAATACTCAATATACTTTACCAGTAGCGTAGCTAGGTATCCAAAGGTGCAAAAAAAAGAGAATATTGGTGGAGTTTTAAAAATTAAAAATATATTAGAGTATTTTATATATATATATATATATATATATATATACAAAGCTGATTCACATCAGCCCTGTGTCAAACTCTGCAGAACATAGGAAAGCAAAGCTACAAACTACTTACATGTATGCATATGAGTTTCCTTGTGAATTTAGTGACTACCCAGGTTCGATTTGACATTTGATAGATAGGAAATGATAAAAAGAATATGCACAAACAAGAAAATATAATACAAAATTATTATAATTATTTAAAATAAAACACACCAAAAAACAGGGTCAAAATTACATCAGTCTGTTGCAGATACCAGATTGCGAAACATTGAAACAGGAAAATAGCTTATTATGAATCATATTGTTATAAAAAATAAAATGACCAAGAAGAAATAGCTCCCTGTGTAGATTTTTTTAGATGTATGATAAGACATTTCATGGAACTTGATGTTTATTTTCAAGTAAAGATTGGAAAAATGAAAAAATTGAAAAAGAATATAAACTTTTTAATAAGTAAAATTCGCAACACTATACACAAACAAAGGAAAGAATTTAGGGGAATTCCTTACAAGGTTTGAAATTACTTTCAACGGAGTTGCCATGATTACAGCTATGTAACAATCTTTTATATTTATACCTCAATTATGGGAGAAATTATCGCAAGCTCGACTTGCTTGGTGGTCAAGGCGTGAGGGTCCCCTGAGCTCAAGGGCCCCTGTGCACGGCACCACCTAGCCCATTGGTAGTTACGCCACTGTACTTTATTAAATTTATATAAGATTTTTTTTGTTACATGTCTTAAACCGTTTTTAAATAAAATTATTGAACTGAATCGGAAATAAAGAACTGACCTGAAATATTTCAGGAAAGAGAATAATTTAAATCACATTACACTATTCATGCCATTAATTTATAAATTTCTCTTGTCATTAAACTGTTTAAAAAAGGATTTTGATGCAATTTAATATTGAAGAATATCACAGGAAATTGTTTTGAATGTACAGAAATATATATATATATATATAAAGGTTTCTGCCTTAACTAAAACTTATATTTTTATAAAATTCAAATGAAAAACTGATGTTCCTCAAAACAGAAACGAAACAGCGTAAGAAAAGCAGTTTCTTTGTATAACTAGAATGTCAGGCACAGTTTTCATGTAATTGAAAACTGCCATGGGGTGGGCAGTAAAAGAGGGGTCAGTTGTCATATAAATAGTCTTCAGTTGGTTGTAAACTGGACCCTCCAAGAACAAAAATAGAAGGCGAAAGAGAGGGGGGGGAGGGTTTCCTGTCTCGAGCTCCCTTTGCACTTAGAATCCCTCTCTCAACTGTTATAGAAGAGGCTTGTATGATTATGTGACGTCATTTTCTTTCGTCATGACGGCTGTCAGAACATAATCATCAGAAAATGGGATCAAGTAAATGCAAATTTGGAAAAAAAAATAGCTTGAAAAAAAAGTTTATTTCAAAGTCAAGAAAATATTGAAAATTTGAAAAAAAGGCATATAATTTATCTTTTATGAAGGAACTATTTACCTCCGATCATTAAGACCAGTACTCATGAGTACTTAGCCATTCCTTTAGAAACGCCCATTCCCCCCTCCCAGAAGAGGGCGCTTTCATCGTTTTAGAGTTGGAATTTCTGTCTACGGGACCCTTAAGGGGAGATATAAATAATTATTCCGATTTTTAAACTATTTGACGCACAGTCTTGAAATTTAGTAAGCAAGTTCCTCTCATAATGTAGAGATACGTCACAAAATGGGTTTCGTGAAAATAGACCCCAAGGGGCGTTGAGGAGCTTAAGGGGCGTTATAGATAATTACTTTTCCATTTTGAAACTCCTGGTAGCACAGTCTTTAAATATGATAAACATAATCCTTTTATGGAGTAAAGATCCAATATATAATGTATTTTGTGAAAATCAACCCCCTAGGTTTCGTAGCGGGGTTTCAACGGGCGCTATAAATAATTTTTTCCATTTTTAGTTTATAAGACTCACAGTCTTCAAATTTGGTAAGCAGATTCCTTTCATATAGAGTAGAGATCCTCTACAAAATCGGTTTTGTGAAAACAGATTCCCAAGTGGCGTTGCGGGGGCTCAAAAGGGGTTACAGATAATTATTCTCATTTTTAAGCTATTAGACGTACAGTCTTGAAATTTGGTAAGCATATTCCTTTCGTTGAGTACAGAACCGCTATAAAATGGGTCTCACGAAAATTAACCCCCAAGTTTCATTTCGGGAGATTAAGGGGCGTAATAGACAAATATTTTCGTTTTTAAACTATTCGATCTACCTGCTTGAAATTTGGTAGGCATGTTCCTTTCATGGAAAAGAGTTCCTCAAACAAAGAGTAAAACAAAAATCGACACCCAAGGAGGGGTGAAGGGGAGTTATAGGGAACAAATCCTGTTTTAGAATTGTTATACCTGTGTACTTGAAATTTGTTAAGCATGTTCCTTTTGTTGAATAGGGATCCACTAAGAATGCATTTGACGGGAATCAACTCCTGGGGGAGCAAGGGGTTACTGGGGCGTGTTGACAAAAAATTTCTTTTTTCGAACTACAAGAACTATAATAATGGAATTTGGTTTATACATTTTTCTTTTGTTGAATTGAAATCCGCTAAGAACGGTTTTTGGGAGAACGACTCTCAACGGAATTATGGGGGGGGGGGGGTATTGATATTAAAATTTTACCCTATTAGATTTAGATTTGAAATTTGGCTTCCATGTTTATTTTATGGAGTAGAGATCCACCTAAAATTGGCTTTGCGGAAATCCACTTTGTTATAGGGTTACGAAAGTGTAAACACCATTCTATACACAATTTTAGAGAATATTAGATAATACAAATTAGTAGTTCTGTCCTTTTTTTATCAAGAGGCTAGAGTTACAGGTATAAGTATATTTTTCAATACAATAGAATTCTTAATGCTAGGACTTAGATATCAATATTTCATATATATAAACAGATATATTTATAAAACATCATGAAATACCCAGCGAAGCGGGAGGGTAACAGCTAGTCTAATACATAAAATTCTCCTGTCACAGTGTTTGTAACCAAATTCCTCCGAAACGTGAACGCTAGACCGATTCTTATGAAATTTTGTGCATATATTTAGTAGGTCTGAGAATAGGACGTAAACTATTTTTCATTCCGATATTGCAATTATTTGAAAAGATATTAATCAAAAACCTTAAAACAGACAATTTTTTTACCCTGCGTGTTGTTTATTTCGCTTGGCGACGAAAATTGGTTTCGCGCCAGATGTGACTTTTCTCTTTTCCACCGTTTAAATCACCCTGCCCTTGGGTTACACCAACAAAAGGGATGTCTATAAAAAACCAAAAATCACCAAATTTGGCGAGAGAAAAGTTTATTTTAATTTTTTGCACATATCTTTAATTCAAAAATTCATATATTGCATCCTTTTATAAAGCAAAAATATCAAAAATATTTGCGAAAAACTTAATTCTTTTTTCTTCTTTATCATTATTTCAAATAAATCACACAAGATCAGTTATTGCAATTTTGCTCAAGATACACGTTCAATTAATCTCATATAAATGAATAGTTTTCAAAACGTGTCCCGAGCTCCCTCCAACAAAAACTATTGTGTTACCTGTATAAACCATTTCTGAATATTTTCAGACATTTATGAGTTCTTATTTATTATTTATTAGTTTGCTTATTATTAAACGACAGTTAATTAAACTGTAATACTCAGGGCCGGACCGTGACCTTTGGGGGCCCTGGGCTAATGATACCTGGGGGCCCCCTAAATAATTAAAAATTTTGCCATTTTCCGAAAAAAAAGTTTTGTGGGAAAAATTTTAAATATACGAAACTCTGTCTTAAGGTTTTTATTTTTATTTTAAACAATTTAAATACGTTATAAACAATAAAATAATTAACAAAAAAAACTTCTCTAACTTTTATGTTGCAAATTCTTTCATTTGCTCATCACATTTTAAGTCTTTAGTGAAATCAGTATTAATATAGAAAGAAGTGATAAATAAGTAATTCTAGTATTTTTCATTGTTGTTCTATATTTCTGTATATGACATTTTAAAGAATGCACGCTTCGCTTCACAAACATAATACATTTCATAATAACACTTTCATACACTTTCCCGAAAACAATATCGTAGTACAATAGCAAATTGGTCATTGTGGGACAAATTTGGGGTTTAATCCATCATAATTGAACAGTGCTTTGTGTAAACGTTATTTGAGTTGTAATTGTTTTAATGATTTGCTTGCCCATGATCTCCATTATTTACTAATATATCGTTTTTGATAAGTACGATATTAACGATTTTGTTCGTAGTTCTCGCTCTTCAATATGTTCACGAAAAAATGGGTCGAACTCTGCTAGCAGTTGCAGGGCACCCATAAAATAACCATTAGGATGAAAAACAAAAACTTCCTCGGTACTTCTAAATGCTAAACCTCTTATAGCCAAATACTGTACTGCCGTAATAACACATTTGAGGACATTGTAGTAATTATACTGTGCATCTTTTCTTAGCTGCTCCTGTAATTGTTTATCTAACGATGACACGACTGAGGAAATTCATTTGGAGACGGGATTTTGTGTAATAGGTAGTACTCCTTTAGTGTGTTGAACCGTCACTATAATAGCGCCGAACAGACAAACAGTTCCGAGAAAATAGCCTTCGAAATTCGTACTTAGCTTTTATACAATTAAGTTTTTTTCAGCTCCAGCGATGCAGTGGCATAGGTGGTAGTGTACCTGCATTCCGCGCGGTCTGTCAGGGTTCGAGTCGCGCGATCGACTTGCTTTGTTTTTTTTTCAATTCATTTAATTATTTTTACTGTTAAATAAATTTATTTAAAAAAGGCTTATTAAATATTTTTTGTAATTATTTTATATTTTAAAAACTAAAACAATTACTATAATTATATAAATATTTATATTATACTTTATAAATACATTATAATATTATTTATAAATAATATTTATTATAAAAATATATTATATTAAATGATATTTTATATAAGTATTTTGTATTTTAAAAAGTAAAATAATTACAAATAATTTTATAATTAGATAAAAAATAGTTTTATAATATGTAAAATTGTTTATATTTTTTATTACAATTATTTTATAATTATATAAAATATTTGATAAGAAAAATTATTTCATTGGAAAAATAATTAAATGAATTGGGAAAAAAAGCAAGTCTACCACGAGACCATGACCGATCACAAAAAATATAGGTTTTCTATCACCTATGCCACTATATCGATGGAGCTGATTAAAATTTAATTGTATAAAATGAATTATATAGTATGAATTTCGATTTTTTATTTCTCTCAATTGACTGCCTATTCGGCGCTATTACATTGAGGGTTAAACTTCCTAAAGCAGTGGTTTTCAAAGTGTGCCCCACGGAGCCCTGGGGTTCCACGAGTCATAATAAGAAATCTAGAAGAAATAAAAATGTATGCAAAATGGATTCACGTTCTCTATGAAGTTTATAAGTTACAGGTACCTAAAGCTCATCACCCCCATCATATATATATATATGTAATGACTTCTTCTAACTCTTTAACTTTACCCCGTTTAATTATTTTCTAATTCCTTGGCATAAGACCGTTATAATCTTAATCTTAGTCTAATTGCTCACGCGCATTTGCATCCAATCACGACTCCTGTTACACAAAAGTCGTACGACCTTCACCACCAGTGTAAAAACTCGGAGCAGACTTTTACGCGTTCTCTTGTCTTTTGTCTGTCTTCATCATGTAACTGGCTGCAGCTAGCGTTTGTGATTTGTCCACTCACCAACAAATGTGTTTGTCCCTGCTGTTTTCGCTTATGTGCTTTTTTGTGTTGTTAGAAATAGTTTTTGTGTGAATTGTTGCAATGTCCTGTTCAAGAAACTAATAAAAGTTTAAAAATTTCAAGTCTTCTCTACTATGCCACGACTACAACATAATGAAGCATTTAATAAGTAAACAAAATTCCTAGCAACTCAAAGCATCTCAACAAGACGGCAGGATTAAAATAACCTGCTGGGATATGCGGGGATAAAAGATGAAATATCGTAAGAAAATCGTCGTCGACACTTCAAGTAAAATCCTATTTCCTACTCCTTGCGACAACAATGTGAAAAAATCCAGGCCATAAAAGTTTTCAGCTGAACTAGAATGGGGATTCCCCTTTTTTCTACTGCATAGTATGGGAAAACTCCTGTAGCTCCTGCGTTAAGAAAAAAATGATTTTTTTTTCGCGAAATAGTTTTGTGTTCTTCAAATTGTGGTGCGCGTTCAACATGAAAAGAAGTCATCAAATTGAAAAATAGAGCGATTTCTGCAAGTAAAATGTCAATGAATCATTGTTAGTAGATATGCTTTTCTATTTTATTTAGTCAAGTGTCTTAAAAATTAAAATAATTTATATTGCATATTTTATACTGATATATTTTTCTACAAATTGATTTCCATGAATAGTTATTTGACTTTTTTTTAATAGTATTGCAATACTTGTTTTAAATGTGGTAAAAAATATATATTGAAATAAGAAATATAAGTTTTTTTATGTTTGATATTTGAATATTGATTATTAGTAACTGCAAATATTTTGATTTGTGTTGATATTTCAAATTAATATTTTGGTATTTTTATTTTGTACTTCCAAATTTTTAAGAATAATTTAAAAGTTTTAATTTCTATATGATTCTCAGATCTGGATTAAAAATGGCGAATGATGATCAAACCAATTTGGCTGTAAATAGTGCTACTAATCAAATTCCCAGTGAGCCCCACATTATAGCTTTTGACTCCGAAAATGGAATGAGAAAAGAAGCCTGGTACGAGAGTATTTTAATAATGCATGCAAAATTAGCAATAAAGATAATGATTTGGAAAATTGTTAATATCTCAAAATACCTTAAAGGTTCTGTTCGAACCCATTATATTAATTCTTGTCTTGATATTTCTAATTTTGATGATCTCTGTAATATCCTTGTTGAAAATTTCTTAAAACCTAACATAGTAAATTTATCAGATTTCTCTCAACACCAGCTAAGAAATAATTTAGGGCAATATTTTCACCAGAAACTAAATTGTTGTAGACAATTAGGTCTATCTCCCCAACTCAATTTGGAAGGACTCACTGATGGACTGCCCACCATATTAAACAATTAATGACCATTAACCCTCCCACCTCGACTACAGAATGGCTCATGGTAGCTACCAGCCTAAAGAAAACACAAGCAACTAAACCAGAACCAAATAATTATAGACCAAGACAAAATGCTTTCAGACCTCAAAATAACCCTTTAGGCCCAATTTTCAAATTTTTAACAGAACGTGTCCCCAACATCTCCTAAATCATCAGGCTCACAATTTTGTCAATCGAGGATTTAGACCCAACCACCACACACATTTTCAAAATGGAATTCCACCAACACCATGCAGTCTTTGTATTCGTCAAGGCATTCTCAATGCTTACCATTGGAAGCAGCAATGTCCTTCTAACCAAACCGAATTAAGACAAACCCCATTTACTTGTGACTCATCTTTGGCTACTAACACTGCTTCTCAGTGCACGGGGAACCCTGTTAGTACACAACAAATCCCAAACCAGAGATAACACCCTTCTACTGAGGACCCTGGCCCAGCATATTGACAATTACAAGTGTCCGGACACGTCTCATCATTGTCAAGCCTAGTTAACTTGGACAATCTACCTTTTACAGGTAAAAATAATTTAAATATTGTTATTGACACTGGATCCACTTTATCTTTAATTTCTGCAGATATTGTAAATAAACCTAAACTAACAACACAAAGAACTAGACCTATACATATTAACCAAGCCCATGGAAATTTTCAGTTAAACCAAGTATGCAAAACTTTTCTAAGAATTGGACAAATTGAGCGAATGTAAATCTGTACGTTATTAATAGTAGTCTACCTTATATTATCCTAGGACTACCAGAGTGTAGCCAATACAAATTTATGATTGATTGTGAACATAACCAATACATAATTCTAGCAAAATCAACAAACAAATGTCTTTACACATACTGGAAAATGTAAACAAACCTATATAAACCTAATCAGGAAGAGTTAGTCAATACCTCGGAGGAAATTTTCTCACCTCTGATTGTTAAAGAACTATCTCATAACCGGGTGCAACTTATTTCAGAATACTCCCATGTTTTTTCAAAAAATAAAAATGATGTTGGTAAAATAAGAATGGAACCCCCTAGAATTAATTTAACCTCAGATCTCCCAATTTCTCAGAGAGCATACAGAACATCAGCTACTTCAGAAGTTGAGATTAATAAACAAATTCAAAATTTACTAGATGCAGGTTTAATTAAGGAATCAAGTAGTTGTTATTCTTCCCCTGTTACTTTGATTTATAAAAGAGATGAAAACAAAAAACAAGACTATGCATTGACTACAGAAAACTGAATGCAATTTGTATGTTATTCGTATATTATACAATTTGTTATACGGATGCAGAACCCTTACCTCGAATAGATTTCATGCTAGATAAATTAAATAATGCTAATTTTTTTCTACTTTTGACCTTGCAAGTGGTTATATATTGGCGCATTCCTCTCCATGATAAAGAAAAATTAGCTTTAATCACAACTGAAGGTTTATATGAATTTCAAGTTCTCCCTTTTGGTTTTCGAAATGCCCCTGCAATTTTTAATCGCAATTTTCATAAAATTCTAACTAAACATAAATGTTCAAATTTTGCTTACTTATTAAATGCTTCATTATGTTGTAGTCGTGGCATAGTAGAGAAGACTTGAAATTTGTAAACTTTTATTAGTTTCTTGAACAGGACATTGCAACAATTCACACAAAAACTATTTCTAACAACACAAAAAAGCACACAAGCGAAAACAGCAGGGACAAACACATTTGTTGGCGAGTGGACAAAGCCCAGACGCTAGCTGCAGCCAGTTACATGATGAAGATAGACAAAAGACAAGAGAGCGCGTAACCGTCTGCTCCGAGTTTTTACACTGGTGGTGAAGGTCGTACGACTTTTGTGTAACAGGAGTCGTGATTGAATGCAAATGCGCGCGAGCAATTAGACTAAGATTAATTTTATAAGGGTCTTGTACCAAAGAATTAGGAAATAATTTAACGGGGTAAAGTTAAAGAGTTAGAAGAAGTCATTACATGTATATATTTTCTACTGAATTGTGAATATTCGATTGTTTACTATCTTGGGCGTTCCACGAGATAATTTTATACTTGTTATTTAGCACTATGTCTTGCAAACTAAATAGTTTTCTAATGGAAAATACACTTTTTAAATTTGGGGGAAACAACACTTATAATGAAGGAAAACAAACAACGTGTTGATAGAGTTGATGTTAAAATCTAAATTTAAGCAAGAACAGCTTCTAAAATTTAGGTTTCAAATTCTCTCTCATGCAAAATACACGGGATTTCTCACACAACTATAAACATTTTTTGTACTATTCAGAAGATTGTGTTTAAGTGAAATAGTATATTTCTCACGTAAGTGGCTACAAAAACAAAGTGTAAAACAAACTCAACTCAAAATAAGTAATGCGATTGCACTAAATCTCAACAGACCTAGACTTCGACCGTGTGAAAAAAAGGAAGCACATATCCCAGTTTCTAAATATAATGCATGGATAGGTGACACTTGTGTGTGAATCATATATTAATATTATTAATGAGTAAATTATATTAACAAAATTAGATTAGAATTTTTTTAATAATAAATACAAATACTTTTTTTAAGCCCTTTTACATGAAGTGTCTGTAACATGTTGACATACTTTAAATATTACTTTGAGACATATTCCTCGGCGTATGTGTTTGGAATTGGATTCCACGAAAACACTTTCTGGTTCAAGTTGTTCCACGAAAGCACTTTCAAGTTCCAGGGGCTACACGAAAGCAGCTTCAAGTTCTAGGGGTTCCGTGAGTTAAAGACCACTGTCCTAAAGGAGAACTACTAATACACAAAGTCTCGTCCCCAAATGAATTTCCTTAGTCATACCCTCCCCTTGTAAAAGAGATTTATTTTCTTTTCGTGTCAACCAAACTAACACTGAATTTTTATGTTCAATAGAATTTTCCTGATTTTCTAAACAACTTGTTAAGTGTTTCCTATCAGAGAAGCCGGTTGTGTATTGAGAATTTGTTTTAGAAAAAAGTTTGCAAGTCAAACAAAAAACACTACCAATACTAGTTGTATAACATAGCCAAGATCTTTTTCCAGCACTTGGCCATTTTAATTATAAAGCTTACAAATTAACAAGATACGTAATAAATTATGTATATATTACTTTAAAGTCATGCATATTTTAAGTAAATTACTTTTAAGTAATATGATAATTATGTTATTTTTCTTTCTCTAACTTTTAAGTTGGAACAGATTGCAAAATGATATTTAATTAAAGATTTATTTCCTCCATTAATTTATAAAAGTACAAATAACATTACAAAAATAGTTTAGTCCAGCGATACTCAACCAGCGACCCACCGGGCATTTTTAAGTGGCCCGGTCATAACCCATTGCTCTGAGAAATTCATTTATTTATTTATGAAAATTTGGTGGGAAATTCATTGCTAAAAAATCAAATATATCAATTTTGCTTTTTGCTGTCGATGGCGTATGGGTGCGAATTGATATTATTTTCTGATTAGTGATAATAGACAACAGTGGAGTAGTGACAATTTTGTGAGTGGAACTAATTTTTAACTATCTTTTATATCATTTAAGTGAAAAATATTCGAAGAAAACGGATAGTTTCAAAAGGATCAAGATATTGATTATTTTGTAGTGAAAAACAAGCATGGGTCAGTAATTGTTTGATTTGTCACGAAAGTGTATTTAAAAAAATACCAATAAACAGGAATCGTTCAATGACACTTTTCCTCGAAGATCTCTTTCAAGAGATGATAAATAGGCTTTCTTGAATAAGCTTTACAACAGCAAAAAATATTTATCTGTGATAATGTCTCAGCGATAACAAAGGCCCTCTATGAAATTTGTTATATCATTTGTTATCATATGAAACAGTTTACTGATGCGGAGATTGTGAAAGAATAGTCTTAAATATTTCCAATTTAGAAAAATTCAGGGACAAAAAAAATAATTAAAAAAAAGCAAAGTAGGAGTTATAATATTTTGATCAATTTCCAAATCTTAAATTTTCTATGTTATCTTACTCTCAAAGCATTTCCCACCCTCCACCCGTCAATTAATTCTCATGTTTGCGGCCTGCGTAAAATAGCTATCATATGTTTGCGGCCTGCGTGAAATAGCTATATGTTTGCGGCCTACGTGAAATAGCTATCATATGTTTGCGGCCTGCGTGAAATCGCTGACATATGTATGCGGCCCGGCAGAAAAAGGGTCCAGTACCCCTGGTCTAGTCTATTGCTCTCTATCATATCCATCACATCTGGCATTCTCGCGAACGTTTGCGTGAGTCTGGGCAACCTATCGAACGTCTGCGCAAAACATGTAAAAATGCTGTACCTCGTACAATTCCAGTCAATTTTGGTCGAGTCGATACTTCTACAGCTACGGAATCTGTCTTGAATGTGTATTTTACAATTTGCAAGCGCACGTTAGTTATAATTCACAGTGTTAAGTATTTACGGCCGTAGAGTAAAACAAAATCATAGATACACTTTTAAGTCGTAAGCGAGCATTCGAAGATAATAAAGTATCAACAAGTGCGCAGACGAGCATGGTTTTGAAAATTAAATCAAGGAAGTATTCTAAAGATTACTTAAATTTTTGATTTATCACTATTGAAGTAAATGGAGAACAAAAAGCCCCTGTATGTTGTGTGAAAATTTGCAAATCCGAAGAACATGTGGAAGTTGTTTTTAAAACCATTGAAAATCATTCAACCATGTTGGGAAAGAATTTTAAAAAGTATTTTCTTGCGAGGGGGTTAGAGATCCATTTCAAAACACTTCAGAAGGGCTCTCAATTGCCGAAAAAGAAATCTTCATAGATTTTACATCCAGTGGTGAAATTAAGTCATTTTTGTAATAAATCGCTCTTTGAACTTTGGGCAGAGGTATATGATGAATTTTCTACAGTGAAAACAAAAGAATTTCGTATACTATATTGCCCCATTTTCAACATCCTATCTTTGTGAAACCGAATTTTCTGCGGTGACTGCTTTGAAGATTCGGCTAAATACAGATGTCAATTTCTAAAGTTAAGCCTTCCTTTGAAAAATTTTGCTCTGCAGAAAGAGCCCATGAGAGTCACTCACAATTATTAAACTTGTTCCTTATTTAGTATTAAGAAATTAGTTAAAAATACCTTGTGCAGTATTGACAGAAAAGTATACTGGCTGAAGTACCCGCACTTTGCACGAGTTCATTTTTGAAAAGTAAAACAATATTCATGAAGTAATAGCTTAATTGCAAGGAGAATAAAACCAAGGGCACGACAATGTATACAAAAATGTAAAATGATTTTTTTTTTTAATTTATGGTCATAAGCCTCGCAGAATTAGCAATAAAGAAAAAAAAATTCCGATGAAGAATATCTGTGTTATTTTTAATATTTAAAGCGAGAAGACTTCAAAATGTCTTAACCCAGGGTGAGGTCCGCACTCGATACTAACGTTATTGGTCGTGCGAGGTCACTCAATCACCCCAATCCTTTTTTATAATTATTTTTAGTGCACACGATAAAAATCGTAATTCCAGTGAAAAATTTAATTAAAAGAAAGTATATTTACCTACTTTCGAGGACTTTTAAATTTTTCTTTGATAATTTGAGAAAAAATCCAATCAAACTGAACTTAAATTATTCAAAAAAAATGTGCATGACCTTTATAAAGGACACAAATCACAGACACTTTTCACTAATGATTCAGGAATGTTATTTGCAGGCAAAACTGTCATATTTTGTTCAAGTTATTGTAGTTTTAGTGTCCTTTGATGATTCACAAATAGCACGTTGAACTTTTTCTTGTTTGTGTTTTTTTTTTTGACAGGGCGCAGTGTATCGAGGTTCACTAATGGCTTCATATTTTAGTTGATGAAGTTCTTAGGAAGCAATTGAAAATTTTCCTTTCGTTTCATGTCCATCGCTTTTCTCAAATGAACTTTCTCAATGCATTATTTCTTTCAGCAGGTTCACCATTTGCTCGATCAGGGATGAAAAGGGAATTAAGTCTTCCTTTTCTTTTTACGGCTAATGTACAGTATTTTAAAAAAAAATAGTAGTGATGAGTTTTTTATCTTCCTAAAATTTTTTTGATTCTGGATCTGGGTTATGTTTTTTCTCAGAAAGAGTCGTATTTTAGCTTTTAAAAGAAACGTATAAAAAAATCTTCCATCGTGAGATTCCAGCAATTCAAACAAAATGTTTTTATTTGGTTTTAGGATCAAAGGTTGAAGCCTTTATTTTTGATGACTTAATACCGCCAGATGTGATATATAAATTATATCAGCGTAAATGTGTGTATTTTTTTTGCCAGAAAAAGTATTTTGTTTTACTTTTCATTCCAGTTATTTCTTAAAAAATCTTTTATTTTCGATATGCTCGCGCCCTCCCCCTTGTAGGGTTATCACGCCACCCCCAGGGGGTGCCTCCCACAGGAGACATCCAATAGTCGAACCTCTGCTGCATCTAAAGCAGCAAAAAGTTGAAGCAAAAATTTTAAAGATAGGAAAAAGCGTTCAAAAGCAAAAAAACAAGAGATCGAAATTAAAATGACACCTCACAAGCCGAAGAAGAGTTTTGTGCACTACACCTCAGAAGATGAGGATGTGATACTCTATAACGTCAGTGAACAGTTGATGGATAGCCATTATGAAACTGGTTTTAGCCACTACATGACACCGACAAGAAATCGGAAAAAATAATTAGACTGATTATATAAAATTTTATTTGTAAATAACTTGTTCATTAACTTGTAAGTCATTTTTTACATTATTTTCGAAATTTTTAAACTTGTTTTGTAGTATTTTAATCGTGTGAAAGAAAAAGAAAAGAAAAACAATTTTTTTAAAAACAATTTTAATGAATCATATATTTTGTTATGCTCTATTTCATGTCAATTTTTAAATATCAGATTATATTTTTTTCAGAATTTTAATGAAATAATTATTCGAAAATGATTTCTTACCGAAACAGAATATATATTGTTTGGATTTTTTTTCTTGAAAATACGTCATTTCATGGGAAATAATACAATCAATAAAATTATTACTTAGCGATTTAGGCCACGAACCCACGTCAACGTATTTCTCAAACCTAACATTGCCTAAACACTTTCAGTTGGGGCATTACTGACATTCTCTGGCTGAACAATATCTTTTTCAAAAGGCTGCTAGTCATCGAGATACTGCATATTTTTCTCATTAATATTTGTTTGTTGTATTTCTTCGTTTTCTTTGACCAAGTTCCTTTCCCTTTCACTTCAATGGTGTAACGTAAACCCCTGCAACCCCGCATTGCGGGGGCCCCAAAAGTTTTAGGGGGCCCAAAGCTTGTATACTGGTTTCAATCCTGAAATCCGTTTGGGCCAAAACCTGATTGCACCTATTGCACAAAAATAAATGTCTACAGAAAAAGTGCCACTACGTTTGTATAAATGCTCGATGCTCATCGGCACCGTCCTATAATAGAGCCTCTGTCTATTCATTATTAATTTCCGCGTATTCGGTGGTAAGGCGGAAGAACTAAAGTAAATTGTGCTCTTGTTCTCGAAAATAAAAATAAATTTGGTATGGTATTTCGGGTATTTTTTTAAATGTATTTTTTACTGGTTTATTATTTTATTACTATTTTGATTGTAAGCATCTTTTTCTGTTTGTTCTCTTCAACGAGGATCGGGGGCCCCTGGGCTGCGGCCCATTAAGCCCATACGTAGATCCGGCCCTGGTAATACTCAGTGCGCGCAAAATTTTAGGCAATAATTTTCAATTAAAAGATTAATATATACGTATTTTATATTTGTGAAAGGTATAGGTAAAATAATAAAAGAACAGATACATTTTCTGTATAATGTTTTCTAGCATTAGTACTTCAATTTGATCTATTTGTGTGTTTTGTACAGTGAACAATGCCAGCCCGACGCAAAGGGTCTGATTTGGGCCGTCGAATGACTAAATCTACACTTACGCGAAAAATAGAATAGCTCAAAGAATAGGTGAACAAATCCAACAGGATAATGATGATATGAGTGTGAACATGGCGCAGCTGCGTGAATCGCAATCACAAGAGGCACGAGTTGAACAAAATCAACAAAGACGATTAGAACAAAGACAAGCGTGTCGATTCGTATTTGGCACACGCAGAGCAAATGACCAACAATGCCAACAAGTACATCGAGCATTTACATCCGATTCATTCCGTCGTCTAGCGTTCGAGTATGAGCCCGATGTTAAATATTAAGCTCATTCGAATGTGGAAATTGGAGTTATGGACAAGGAATGTCCGCATGCATTGTAATGCACTTAAATTAAAAAATGAGCCAGCTGGGATGTGTTGCACGTCAGGAAAAGTACAACTACTAGAATTTGAAACACCACCTGAACCATTGTCACGTCAATCCACGTTCAACGTGCGCTAATGAGATCAACGCTTGCTTGAAATCATCGCCACTGTGGCGTAATGCTGAAAAAGTACAGCTGAAAGTAAATTTGGGCGTTCAAATTCTTCAAGATCCATCCGCTGAGACATTTTCAAAACAACTGTTAGATATCAGCGATGGAAAAGTAGCTGTACATGAAAACATTTGATGCATAATATTGCCGACCGATTTCTGCACAATCATTAACTCGCAAAATGCTCTCATTTACCAGATATTTCCCGATATACACATGAAATACTTGAATCATGAGTGGCTGGCAGAAAGAGCAATTTTGGCAGCAAAAAATGTGGATGGCAACGATTTGACTTTCCAGATACAACAGTTGATTCCAGGGGACTTGATGTCATACAAATCTATCGATACAGTTTGCGATACCAACGAAGCTGTAAATTATCCAGCAGAGTTTTTGAACTCATTGGATTTGCCAGCAATGCCACCGTACCATTTACAACTGAAGGTTGGATCTCCGGTTATTTTGCTTCGTAATTTGAACCCGCCGCGGCCGTGCAATGGCACGCGATTAGTCATTAAAAAATTGATGAAAAACATTGTCGAGGCAAGCATTTGTCGAGGAGAAAATGTATTACTACCACAAATCCCTATTATTTCCACAGATGTGCCAATTGAATTCAAACGGATTCAATTTCGAATTAGATTTTCATTCGCAATGACAATTAATAAGTTTCAAGGCCAAACGTTGTCTGTCTTTGGCTTAGATTTGGGCACACCGTGTTTTTCACACGAACAATTATTCACGGCATGTTCTCGCTTGGATAAACCATCCAGTTTGTTTGTGTTGCCTAAAAATGGACTCACTAAAAATATTGTACACTCCATTGCACTAAGAGACTGATTAAGTTATTTTTTAATTGTTATAATTTGTGATAGAGATGTAATTTGAAATTTATTAGTTAAAATAATAAAAGTACAAAGAATTCAAAAATTGAATGTTTGGTGTTTTGTTACTTTTATAGGCCGTCATCGTTCACAGCGTTCCATACTTTTTTCAGTCATATACCACATCCCTACAGAGGCGGATTAAGATACTAAGGCCCATGGGCTTAGGAGTTGAAAAACTAAAATAGTGAAAAGAGTCGCTTTGCTTTAAATTCTCAAAATAGAATATATTGCTAAAGAAAACTCATCGGCTAAAGAAAAATCTCAGTTGTTTGAAAAAAAACTGAAAACCTTACTTAAGACCTTACAGTTTGATTTCTCTTTGGCAAGTCATCAATTATTTTTACCATATCTATTTTGTCCAATACATTTTATTTTGTATATAATATGGCCTTGTTGTTCAATTTGTGTCTTTTCTCCCATAGTACTTCTTGAATTATTTTTAACATGTTTTAAAACTAAAAAAGATCATTCACCTGAAGCATTCGATTTTGGTATTGTTAAAAATATTTTCAAAAGTTTTTCTACTTTAGGATTTGTCTAGCATCTCGATAAATTTCTAGCAGGGGTTTCATTGTATCTTTGTTTTCTTTTCATTTCTTGTTCCAAGGTGGCGTGGATGGTTTGTCGCTGGCCTTTGCACTCATCAAGCTTGGGGCCCCTTGCGGCCGCCAGGTCCGACACCCGCTTAATCCGCCACTGCATCCCCACACACTTACAATGTGTTAGTTAATTTTTATTTGACTACCAAAATATTCTCTAGAAATAATTTATACGGCAAAACAACGTTTGTGTGCCGGGTCAGCTAGTATATCTATCTGTCGATTTATCTATCTATCTTATTTTTGAACTGGAGAATGCAGATGTTATTATTTTTTCACCAACAAAAGCTTACAAACAACAGAACTAGTCTTCCTTGGAATGTTATTAATTATTCTTAATCTCATTCATTTCATATATAGATTGCATTTCCAATCCTTGATTAATAGTTAATTAACGTTACATTTTTAATCAACGTGCAGACTTAAGGCGGTATCATACGTGCATTTTTTTGGCCCAACTTTTCGCCGAATCTGAGGGGGAAAGGTTACCGTAAACAAAACGACATGCTCTGACATCAGCCACGTTCTTTCTCCCCATTGAAACATTACTCGCTGATTTTTCTGCTTCGAAAACAAACATCCAATATTATTTCTTTTATTTCGCTCGCACTTTTGTTTATGAGTGTAAACAGAAATGGAGCATCATTCTGTTTAAAATATTATATACCGTTAAAATATTGTACATCATTAAAATATATTACGCCCTATTTCATGCGAAGTTACTACCGTTACTGCCATCTTGTTTATGACGTAGGGCGCCGAAGAACCCCATTGGCTGGAAATTCAAGCAACTTTCATTTAGAGCAACTTTCTCAGTTCACTGGCAAAAAGTTGTTCTAAAGCCATTGCTATGGCAACGGAGTAAAAATTGCACGAATTGGAACAAAAATTGCCCCAAACGTGTACGTGTGATAAGGTCTTTTTAATTTTGAAACGAGAATTTTATCATCGACATATCTATTCACATGATTCTCAACTTTTGTAATTATTTTAGAGGTTTTCTTTTCTAACATGCTTCCACATATAAGCATTCCATGTAAAGTTTAAATCAATAGTCCTGAAATAGAGTACATTTAGAATCCCTTCATCAGTGGTTTGCTTCAGAGAATATTTTGTTTTTGTTTCTATAGCATGGCTAGTTTGAGGAAGATATGGTCATTAATGGAATTCGGATTCATCGTAAGAAATATTTACTGGTCAGTGTTGGGTCACACTCAAAGTACATAAATTTTCTCCTTTCTTAAAGTATTCTTCCTCCTGTAAAAAATTAATACAAAAATATGACAAAAAAAAATTAAACGTTTTCTAGCAAAAATACAAATAGCCATTAAATTATAATCTCCAAAAAGTTATTTAGGTTTAGCATACTATCTTATAAGATTTTTCTCACATACTAGTTATTCACTTTACTATAGCTACAATAAAAATAATCAAGAAAGTATAATACGTAACAGAAAACATTTAACGAAAGCAGTTGGAAAAATTTCTTTTCCCCCAACATTCCATACTCAGAAATATATATATATGTATATACCGTATTTACTCGAATCTAAGCCACACTATTTTTCCAGTGTAAATGCTTCTATAAATAGGGTGTGGCTTAAAATTGAAAGCATAACATTTGTTGGATGAAGAGGATTGAGTTTCCACCCTTTTCAAAAGGAAAAACGTGACCATCCATTCTAGCCACTTGCATCGTTGACTTATCCCCTTCCGCAGTTTATCTCCAGTATTCAGTCCATCCTAAACATCGTTGTCTGCTCGTATTTAGGAAATTTGTTGGTATACTGTTGCTTTTAATCACCTAAACATCGAAGATATCAGTAATTGCATCAAGACAAATTCACTATGACGCAAGTATGAAAAGGGAGGTAATTTTATATGCAGAAAAAATAGAAACAGAGCAGTGGCCACTGAAAATTTAAGACGGATGAAACAAATATACGTCAATGGCGTAAGCAAAATGCTATAAGTTTTGCTTGAAAATGTTCAACAGTCTTCAATTATTCTTTTACATCCTTCAAAAATATATTCTTTTTTTTTAAAAAAAATGTTTCCTAACAAAAGCATTGTATGGCACGGAAAATGACACCGAGTGGGAAGATGACACCGCCACCAATTTCGAAGTCTGTTGTGACAATGGGAGTGACGAACCATTGTCGAAACGTACTGACGATTAGATTAAGTATAGGTTCATGCATTTATTTGAAAGTTTTAATACGGTTAAAGTTAGTTAATTATTAAATCTTATTATTTCTCATTAATTTTTTTTTGAAAAATTTCTTCATACAATAACTAAGATAAAAGTGCTCTAGGTTTTGTAAAGATTAAAACATCTCTTACCCTAAAGGTCATTTTAAAAATGAATAATATAGAAACTTGTCAGAATTGAAAAATTGAAAATTTGTTCATAAACTTATGGTACGAAATGTGTCCCGTTTATGTTAATTTTATAAATTTTTACCCATTTTTTTCCATTTTAGTAATAATAATTTTTTTTCTTCTTCTTAATTTTAGGATATTTTTCTTTTAATGTACTAAACATATCTAAAAACAACAAAAAAATCCTCCCATCTCCGTTTTTTAAATAAAAGTTGACGCAAGTAGTCGGATACTTTATATGTTTCCAAAGCGGTTCATACAACTGCAAATGCGCTTTATTTTAGTGTGAGTTGATATAAAAAAAGATTCATAGTTAGAAGTTACCAACTTTTAATTCAACAACTAAAAATACTATTTGTGAATTATGATAAACAAATTTATTGGAAATTCTAAAATACTGACTAATAGATATTTGATAATCTGTTTGATTCCCGACTCGAAAGTGTACTATTAGGAGTGGATTGAGACAGCGCTATATGCACCCAGATAGTTTTTTTAATACAATGCTAGCGCCATCTGTAATGTAATATGGAAACTAAAATAATTGATTAGTCCTATACAATTTTTGTATAGCTGTATTAGTCGAATGATTTTTGCTGAAGTTCTTATTGCATTTTATTAACATTTTGGATAATTTTTACTTTTCATTTCTTGGTATTTTTTGCTTTATTTTATTAATTGTTTCATAATCTTTCTTATTATTTTAATTAGTTAATTTGTTTTTTAATTTTCTGTAATCAACTTTTTTATACTTATTGTTTTCTTAAATGGAGACTGAAATGAATGTACATAACAGAGATTTAAACTGCTCATTTTGCATAAAACAAAAACTTATAATGCCCGTAATTTTTTAATATGTTATTTTTAAATGTATTTTTACATTAAAATACTATTTTAATTGAACATGTCTGAAAATAATTTTTTTTTAATTCGACACATAATTTTGCTAAATATTGATAGCATTTGTTACGACAAGATTACTCAGCTTAATCATTTAACTATTGGCATAAATATGAAATTAAAATATGATATCCTGGTGATTATATTTGATTTCAATATATTGTAATGTGTGTGTTGAAAAAATAGCTTAAATGTTGTATTAATATAATATTAATACATGTACATTATATTATATTGAGAAAGTTATTCTTAAAAGGTACTTTTAAAAAACTACTTGACAAGTTGACATATTACTTAATTCTTTTGAAAAAAGAATAGAATTTAAATCTAGTTGAATTAATTCACATGTTATATAAAAATTTAGGTTATTTTTTAAATAATTTATGCTTTAATTTTTCTTCACGCAAAGCAAAATTGTAGATATTTTAATGAAAGTTACAAAATCCAATATATTTGGCTTGTTCAGTTATATTTATTTTATAATACAATAAATAATTTTTCACCAACGAAATTAATTTCAGATTAAACTGAGGTTTGAAAAATAATTTGAGATATATTCACAAAAATAAATAATATTTTGGACAACAGATGGCGCTTGCATTGCATTAAAGAAAACTATCTGAGTGCATATAGAGCTGTCTCGATCCACTCCTGTACTTTTTCGACTTCATGCAGAAAAGAAAATACTGCGTCATTTACATCCTGCTGCATGAGGTATGTTTTCAGTTTATAAACAATATAAAAAAATAGAAAATGTAACTGCTTTGATCCGAGTTCCATTAACAATATCTGCATAAAAATCACTACGCATTTGTTTCCAACAATCTGAGATGCTTAACAAATTTTCAAAAAATAAGTTTCTGCAAAACCGTAAGTATAATAAATCTCACTTCTCTCAAGAAAGCGAGAAAATGGTAGAATTTCTTAAAATATCTCCTGTGTTGAGGAGTGGGTTGAAATAAAGGAATTTTCTGCATATAAACAAGCGGTAGGTTGAACTCATGATTTATCTGGACCTGTGAATTTTAATATTGGGCTGCACCAGTAGCGCACACAAGAATTTTTCAAAGGAAGGGGGGGGGGTCCAGGGTCGAAAATTCCCATTCTCATATTATGCTTCAATACGCAGCCCAACATATTCTTTTGATTTTGTCGATTTTCGGGGGGAAAACGGTAAAAAATTAATTATTGAATAAATAATTAGCATTAATTAATAAGGTTAATCATTAATAATAAATATTTAAAATTTTCATACTATACACATAGAGTTATAATCAATCTAAAAGAAAAATAAAGTGCTTTTGGGGTAGGGGTGTGTGCCACTGGGCCCTTCGCAATCGAAATTTGCGGCTTACAAAAGAAGTATTTTTCATTTCGAGACAAAAAAAAATATGTTATTTGAAAAGAAATCACAAATTTTTTCTAATCAAAACTAATTAAAAACATTATTTCGGTTGTTGAAATAATTCGTTATTTTGGGGTTTATTATTCACTAAATAGATGTTTTTGCTTCCATTTTGATTGGGTAAATGAAAAAATTTGTTAAATCGTGAAAGTCGTAAAAAAAAAAAAGAACGTGGAAAGCCACACGATAGAAGTGAAACTTCTTTGGCGACGTTGGCCGTAAATGCAGGAATATATCTAATTATATTAAACTGCTGAGATTGTTGTTGTTGTCGTGTATGACAAAGTGCAAAGGTGTATATTACAAAATAAAGATATAGAAATGAGTCAAATATTGCCAAAGGCGTGAATCACTGCCATGGCAACATCCATGGCACGATCCGAGTATAGGATGTCCATGCAGTAGTCATTGTCTATTTTAAAAAGGGCACCAACAATGGAAGGACAGTTAAAAAGATAACTGCTGAGATTACTTTAATCAAATAAAATTCGAACTTCAAATGTGAGAAAACTGCATCCGTCGTGGTTCCGTATATTGTGTTTCCTTCTCTAGAATCAATGTCAAATTCAGTGTCCGTTTCAAGAATTCAATGAGTGACTTTGTTTCTTCTGAAGCAAAATTAACATTAAAGTCTCCAGTCAAGATAATCGGCTTTTAATCATCATCGGATCCAATGATTGCAGCAGTCTCTGATGTGTACAGCACTAAAACTTTATGGATAAAAATGATAAAAGCTGCGACAGAACTACCTGGTGATACATAGACTTTCGTCAGGAATTGCTGCTAGTTTTTCTTTTTTTTTTCTTCACGAAACTCTTTTCCTCTTTTTGCATTTGTTCTACGCTATCTGACCAGAATTAATTTTGATTCAATGGAAATAAAAATTAATAATTTTAACTTAATGCATCACTAACAGAAGTCACTGTGTTTGTTTACAAGACGCTATCCGTAGCGATTCTGGCGCAAACGTTAGTGACATATACATAATGCCCCAGACACTCCCGAAACGGGAAGAGCCATATAATGGCAATATTTTGGGTGCGTTTATTCGTTGAAAACGGCACGTTTATTACATAAAAACTACGAAAATAATACACCACTCGAGTTCGTTACGAGAGTATCAAGGGTACCCACTTAATGTCACGAATACCTAAGCGCCTTTCTTCCATAGCAGCAAGATATACTTTTGATGCACAATTCCCCCTTAGGAATCGTCCAACTTTTTCACGTATATAACGCAAGTCGCGTGGTGTACCCCCCCCCCGCTCTCTTCTCCTCCCGCTCGCTCTCTCCTCACCATGGCGACGTTTCGGGGGGGAAATCACTACTTCCGTTCACTTTTTCACTGTTACGCAAAACTGGGTAAATTTCCCATTCACTCCCGTCTGCAAAGAAGTTTCACTTCAAAAATAGTAGTACATTAAATAGGGTTTTTGCTTCCATTTTGATCAGGGAAAAGAAAAAATTCGATAAATTGCAAAAGTCGTAAAAAATAGTGGTTCGTTAAATAGAGATCCGACTGTATATGACTTACTGCAGTCAAAAACATTCACAATATACAAAAGTCCTAATCCTCCTCTAATCTCAGTAAATTTTACAAACTTCAGCTAAAACCATTTCTACATATTTGTAAGAGAGGCCTAAAATTTCAGTTATACAGGTGTCTTTTTCATTTTTGAATATATAAAACGTATATGGATTGTAAGGCCATTTCTAAAATTCTGAAAGCTTATAGCAAGAAAAAAAACTCATATGATTTGTGGAATAGTTCGAAATTTTAATATAATACACAAATATGAATATTTTAAAACAAATAAGTTTGAAAAGAAAAAGTAATTTATTTAAACCTTGTATTTCCTGAATAAAATAAACTAAGCTCCTCCTGAAATAAACATAGTTTAAAGAAAAATATTTGTTTAATTTACAAGCAATTGCAAATAAACGTTCATCGAAAGGGGATTGCCGAAGTCCGATATTCGATAAACAATAAAACATATAGTTTGAATGAGATAAATAATAACGTTTCACGATTTTTTGCTTACATATATTGGGGCCCCTGTAGCTTGGGGCAGGGCCAATCCTAGCAAGTGTGCAGCGCGTGCTCCGCAGGTCGCATATAATTCTATTCATCAAGCAAATATTTCAAAACAAAACTCATAATAAGTCGAACAAAAATGCTGAATTTTAAATAGTTAGTTCAGAAAAATTTTAAAGAAGTCCCGATAACAAAGCATTGCTTAAGAAAAGTAGAATTTTAGTGCAGAGTGTGATAATCCATAGTCCATCAATAACTATTTTTTCTATACATTCTTCATTTGGTAGTTTCTTTCGTGGCAATTCCAGTAATACCGCAAGAAAATGTTTTTTGCCTATCAGTGGTACTAGCGGCGCACTGCGGATCGATGTTTAAAAAAGATACCTCAAAAATGATTTTTACGAAAGTTGCTTTTTCGAAAATATCTATTATGATTAATATTACCCAAGGCATAGTAGTGTTTAAATTCAATATGCATTTGAGGAAATTAAAAGTATTCTATTTAATAAAAGCCTTACAATTTAGAAAAATAAAATAGAAGGAAGTGAGAAGAGAGGGAGAGATTTTTGTGTCTATTTTTGCATTTTTTATATTAATGTTTAACTTTTTACTCTAATACAGGTAGATGAAATTATAATGTATAGTCAAAATATGAAAATTTCTCGTGAGGGGCGGCATATTAGGTCTTTGTCCGCGGGTGGCCGACACCCTGGGATAGGACCTTGGGGGCTCCATATCATTGATACGGCAGTCGCTATGCCCCTGATAAATATAATTCATTATAAAAGTTTAAAACTATATTAGAAAATAGGAATAAAGTTATAAAAGTACATCGAGTGTTTTAGAATCTAAATGGAAAGACTTATTAAAGAAATACATGGAACAAAATATTCAAAGACTATTAACGATTTTGAAAAATCTTTTTCTAAATTAATGAATAATCTTGTATTTGTGTAAGAAAATATTAGAAAAAGTTTTATTTGCAGTTATTGAAAAAGTTTGAAAATTAATTACTGATTCCAATTTTAAAGGTGGTAGTTTTCTCAACCAGAAAAGAAACCATATGTGATAACAGTTAAAAAATGATTCCAAAAACAAAAGAATATTTTATTTTTCTCTTCCAGTTACTCGCCCCAGTGTAGAGGGGCTGATGCACGTTAAAACTGCCGAAGCTCAAACGTCTTTCCATTGGTGTGGTGTGGAAGTTTGAACAGGGGGGGGGGTGCCAGAGCTCAGGTGTCGTCCTCGTCTCTTAACCATGATTCAAAATTACGATGTCCGTCACAAAAAGTCCCCGTGTAGCTAAACAGAGCAACGCTAATATTCACTCTTTCTCCAGTTATTAGAGATTTTCAATGATTTGTAAATCTAGAAACACGGTTTTAGAATATAATTTCTAAAAAAAGCTAATAATTTGTTTTATATTAATGGTATTTGTTTTCATTATAATCTTTTTCTTATACTAAAGGGGGGATGCTTATTCCTTTATATGTTCTTTATACATTAAATTCTTTGCTTTCAACTACTTTTTATAATTTGATCATTTGTATTTTGTTATCAAATAATATTAATCCTAAAGTAATATATTATTTTCTGATATGTTTCGAATTTTATTAGCATTGTAACGTGCTTTATTTTAAGAGATATCCAAACGAGTTTGAAAATTAACATTTTGTTCAAAATCTGCAATGTCATAAAGTTTTTATTGCATTTTATAGCATCAAAACCAAAGCTAATACTTATTTCAGAAATTTATCTTGATTTCGCCTTTTTCTATTGCAAAGTGGTAAATGTTTACAGTTTTTAAAATCTTTTGAATAAATAAAGTACATATAATTGGTTGTAAAATATTTTTATATCATAAAGAAATCTTTAACCAAACTTCCTTAAATACAACACATTTTAATATGTACAAGCCTGAAACTCAATGTCAGCATCTTTTGTTTTCTCTATTAAGTTCTATTTTGTCGCTGTAACGTCGGCTCATAGGAAGGTCAGGTGTCCGGAGGGACAAATGTTTTGCCATAAAAAGGCACCGATGGTTCGCCCCTAACGCCGCGACATGGTCCACGGAGAAAATGAAATGTTTGGCATCGTATTCATAGGAAGCTCTGATATTGGCGAGAAAATTGTGTGACTTTGTAACTCTGCAGAATGTCTGTCTCCTCTCCCCTGTTTCTTTCTCTTCTCCTCCTCTAAGAAAATCACTCTCTCTTTAACGACATGCAGCAAGGCAAAGCATTGTTTGTAAACATTATGTGTTAGCACGTGTAAGGTCATACTTTTAAAAAAAGAATCATGTTTTTCCTAAAAGAAATAGCTGTAATATATTCTCATAAATTTAATCATCAATTTATTTAAATCAAGATTAATGCAATCAGTTTATATATAATGAGTCGAATTTTTAGTATAAGATCAATGCATTTAAAAAGAATTTCCAATTTTTATGATATCAAATTTCTGAACAAATACTCAAATAAATGTAAGTATTTATGACTTAAAACAAAATCCAATGTACGAATTATATGAAAAAATATTTTTATACACAAGAATATATTCTAAGTTTCAGTATTTCAAACTTTATCTTTGTATTTACATTTTAACTTATTTGAATTTACTGAAGAGAAAAAAATAAGTTCAAATTATGTGAACAAGTAATTATGGAATTTAAAATTGATCTTGGAATTAATTTGATATCGGAATACCACCCATTTCTGAGATGGTTTTGAATACGTTTTCGGCGGCATGTAATAATGTTATCCCCCCCCCCCAACTTGGTTGAAATTCAGGCTATTTGGCGGAAAATTCCGTAGCTATCCGATGTCAGATTAGTACCTTAATTTTAGATTTATAATTTTATTTAAAACGTTAAGCTTAAAGTGAATGGATTATAAATAATGATTGTTTAAATTTATATATATATAAAATTTATATGTATATTTTTAAATCCTAGATGAGAATAGTGTGCTACAGTTTTCTACTGTTCAAAAACAAAAAGAACTCCAGTATTACAAACAGTCCACAACATCTAAAAAGAAATATAAAATTGACTTGAAACTTAAACCATATGAAGAGTTACTTAAAGGTAAGTATTGTAAAATGTACATTGGAAAATTAATAAATGTGGGAATGCTTCAACTTGGTTAAGTCGTAATTAAGCTCCCTAGTTTTTTGGCTGTAAAATATTTTGCCAAAAGGCACTAAAGGAACTTGCATGTTTATGAAGTCAGGAAGTGAAAAATTATGATTTCCTAATCACAACCGGGGGGAAAAAACTAAAGAAATCATATTTTACTTACATTTAACAAACTAATTTGATATCAGTACGCCATGTGCCATTTTTTTCCCCACGAGGTTATCAAATCACACCAAATAAGATTTTGGCACTCAGCAGTTTTCAATCAACGATGGTTGCCTAGAACTAAGAATTTGACATGGATTAATTTAAAAGAGCTGCTTGTTTCTGACAAAAAAGCTCAAGATTTTAAAATGAAGCAAAAAAAAGAAATTAAGAAAAATATACTTACTTTGTTGTGAAAGACAAATCAGAAGAATACAAGTACCAGGATTTAAAAAAATAGAAAAAGGAATTTAGAAATGCTGGAAAAAAATAATAAATAGAATGTGGTAAATATGTAGAAAAAAAGAATAAAATTTTAAGTTTTTAATGAATTTTATCGAACAAGGAATGATAAAAAATTCATTAATCAAAAGTAAAATTGAAAGAAAAAAAATAAAGTAAAAATTGGCAGTTCCAGTGAAAAGAGCATGCCTGATAGATTTACTATTGTGGCCACACACACATGCTAATTTGTACCATAAAATCTGCAATAAAACATACAGCCATCAAATTTCTTAGTTTGTTTGTAAACAATTTTCATTTTGCTGGTTTACTTATCATGTTTCATAATGACCAAAATGAGCAAAATTTTAATGAAGCAGTAAGAGACAAAAAACAAAATTCTTAGAAAACTAAATTGATGGAAAGTACAAATTTGGCATTTTTTTTTTTGGTCCATAAAAATTGAAAGCGTAGTCCACACATTATTTTAAAAGAGATCCTAACACTCACCGGATAATCAAATATTCATGTTTAAATAAATAACAGAAGACGAAGGCTGCAATCTGGACTACATAATGTATGGAAATGCTGAAATTTGTAAAAGATTCAATTAAAACCATCTAAAATTAATTAGGATACTGTTATAAAAATAAGCCAGTACATAATAATCAGGACAACCACAGTACCAAATATTAAAAAACAAGGTAACATATCATAATGTTATCGCCCAACTTGGTGAATGTCAACTTCATCTTGGTGTGTAGCGTATTGAGATCAAAGTAGTGCAAGATTTCAATATAAATGCTAGTACTATGAGTATTTAAATAATTTTGAAGGTCACTCACTTTATTGACTCATGATACTTATATTCATTACAGCAGTCATAGGAATTTCACAACAAAATATATATTGCATTTTAATTTGAATATTAGTATTGAAATTTTTTTTAAATAAGTAAAACTGTAGTTTGCACTTAAAAGAGGAAAATGGAAATATCTTAATATTGATTTGTATTTACTAATAATGTAGAATTGTTAAAATGAATAAATTTATTAAGAGGATTGATTGAATTGCATTATATGTGACTACATTTGGATTGGCAAAGTGTATAAGATTACATTTTAAAATGGGTATTTGCATATTCGCATTGCCATAGTCAAATTTGCGCCACATGAATCATGCCATTTTCCTCCAAAATCAGACGGATTTAAAAAAAAAAAAATTTAAATATGTAAGAAAATTTTTTTTATATCGTGACATGATTCATGTGGGTGTAAATTTTCCTGTGGTGATGCTAATATGTAGATCTTATAATTGCTTTAAAAAGTAAGTTTCGGATTACTTTTCTTAAAATTCTATTGAAGTAACTTATGTAAATTTACAATCAGTACTTTCCAAGTTTTGCCTTCAAATGTAAATCTTTCATAGTATTTAGATGCTTTTCATACAAATAGCATTTCTTAATTGAGAAAGAATTAAATTTGTTTGACTCTTATTTCCATACTTTTATCTTAGAATGTCCAGTCAACCGTTGATCTATATTATTGATGATATTTTTCGGGTGTTTTAATTGCATAGTTCATTTTAATTTTAGTTAAAACCTTTGTGGCTCATAAGTAACAAAAATAGTTTAAAATATTTCTTCATTTCTTAATACTAGAACGTCCGGAATTTCAATTACCCCTAAACATCCGCCAGTGTTATTTTGACACTGTAAAATGTATAAAATGAATAAAATATATAAAATAATTGTAATTAGTTTTAAAATATATAAAATAATTGTAATTAGTTTTAAAATATATAAAATAATTGTAATAACTGAACAATTACAGCACTACTGTTCAGTAAGGTTTAGTTTGAAGAATTTTTAAAATTATTACATGTGATTAACATATTTTATGACCCTTTATATCATAAAAAATTGACAATGAGATTATGTTTCACAAAGCTTGTTGGACCACTGCTTTGTCATAAAACATTTAGAGTCGCAAATCTACCAGGAACAATACTATTATGTGGTATCCATTCTGTGCCATCCCTAGCGATATATATATCAGGATTTACTGGGATATTATGAATTATATCTGCACTTTCTTCAGATTCTTCGCAATCACTTTCACTCAATCTTATGTATTCATCGGAATCTAAATTAGAGTAAGGCAGCTCACCATTATCTGATTCATTCTCAGAAATCTCTTGCAATAAATTAGCAATTTCATCAGGGCTTAGACCTTTTTTAAGGAGCTATTGTTTCAGGGTGTCTGCTCTACGTAAGGTTGGAAAATCAAGTGGAAATTTTTTTTATGAGCAGATAACCAAATGATGTGTAATGAAACACTTATAGACACAACAATTTTAGAAAAGTACATTTACGTTTCTGCTATTCACCCAATAACACTGCATTCAAGGTCAAATAAATGTGCGATAGTACTTTGGGAAGTTTGTTTTATTAGTGGTAATCATGAATGACAGCTATTTATGATGATAAATTGCCTTGGTGTTGAAATGACACCAGTGGATGTTCTAGGTTTGTTTAGTTGTAAAATTTCTCCTTTTTACTTAGTCACAAAACTTTTTACTGTATATTTTACCATGGAAAATAATTAAAAGTCACAAAACATTTTCAAATTCCCTGCAAAAATGCGGAAAGGAGAACAAACTGAACAGATTCCAATGTCAAATTGACACTGATGGACGTTCTAGTGTGTTAATATAATAGAATTTAATCTAAATAATTGAGCTTCTGAGAAACTTTTGACATCTTGTTTGTAATATTTCATGTCTTGTTTTGAACTGTAAGGTATATGCGTTATAAATTTATGTATAATAACTCAAGTAAAATTATGTGAAGAATTAAAGTAATTTTTAAATTTTTTTTATAAATTCAAGTGAAAATAGAATTTAAAAAAAAATTTTTTTTTTACTGTTATGTTTATATCTTGAAATTGAAATAAAAAAAGTTTCTCTTAAATGATTTAGAATTATAAAAGAGCATGATTTTTGGGGGGTATGTTGAAACATGCGCATTAGTTAATTAGATTTCTCTAAAAAATTCAAGCAAAATGCCACTGATGTTCATTAAATGTTGCTTTGCAAAAAAAAACTTCGTAAAACTTTTTTTAGTACAGTTTTCTTATAATTTTTTAAACACTTTTTTCTTTTTATTTTAATTTATTAAAAATGCAATCTTCAATTCATATAGTTTATTATTATTATTATCATATGTTTGTGACAAATGAAAAGATAAAAAAAAAATGCTATTTATAATCTAATTTTTAACTATTAGTTACCATGTAGATTTGAATATATATTACCTCTTTAATATTTTATTTATTTATATTTTTCTTTTTCAGTTCTGGAAGCTAGAAAACAAGATCTTTGTAACAAAGATGTATTAAATTATGATAATGACTCTTTTAGGACTACATCACTCAAAAATCCTATTCAAATTAGTGACTCCTGTAATAAAAATGAATTACATAAGGATTATGAAACTAATTATTCTTCCATTACTGAAGGAATCTATGCTGTTAAATATCAAATAAAGAAAAAGAAAAGTAAAAGTTCAGAAAAGGATATAACTGATAATAAATCCCAAAAGGAGAAAAAAACAAAAAAATCTAAATTATCTTCCCAACAGGAAGATATAAAACGATCTACCAAGCATTTGTATGCTTTACGTGCCTTAAAATCTTATGTAGAAGTAAATGTTTATGCTAATGAAGTAAGCATATGCCTTGTTATTTTTATTTGAAAACATTTTTATATGTAACTATATCTATTTGAAAAATTATACTGTATTTATTTAAAGTAAATGTATTGTATAACTTTCCCTTAAATCTTATACTTATTGTTGATTTTTACCTTTATGTTTGTTTATTGTTCCTTTTAAATTTGTTCAACCATTTGATGGTTACTAGAATAATCTTGAAATACTTTTGTATTAAGTGCAATTTTCTGGTGCAGTTGAAGTACTGCACAGATTTTCATTAGTTACTCTTATAAATTTTATACTATTTTAATCTTAGAATACATTGACATTATGCAATAGCATCTAATTTACACTTGCTCTGTGTTGGTCTATATTTCTCTAAAATAAGAGATAGCTTTAAATGCAGAACTGAAATAGCTATGAATTGTGCATCATTACATTTCATTTAGTGAGCTGTTTTATAATAAACTAGCTGTTACCCACCCCTTGGCTGGATATTTTATGATGTTGTAAAACTATGTAAAGTTTTTAAGTTATTGAGATAGATATAGTCGAACCTTTATTTAATGAAGTCGCTAAATCCTGAAAAAAAAGTTCGTTATGTGGAAAATTTATTGAATAGATATTCCTTTTTTAATGTACTTTAGAAACTATACATAAAACAAATTTTAAACTCTTAAACAATATACATTTTTAAAAAGTAATTATTTAGCTTTTTTTGTTAAATAATATCTATTTATTTTATAAATCTTACCTATCAAAAAGAAATCTGCAAGGAAAACAAGAAGAAAAACAAAAAAACATTGTGGAGTTATACATTATACTTTCAATTTAAAAAAATATTTCATTATAAGTAATGAATTTTAATAACACTTTATGCACTTCGCTATTTGGAGGTTATTTTGTGAAGATAATAATAAAATGTTCATGGTTCCAGGAAAGAGTTTGCAAAATAAGAGCTTGTTAAATGGAGGTCCGACTTTATATCCAAGTCATTGAGATTGATATTTTGATTGTCTTCAAATTGACCCCCCCCCCTTCCAGGATTTGGTTTTGGTTAAACCCATTCTTAGCAGAACTCTCTCTACAAAAGAAACTTATCTGCCAGATTTCAAGTATCTAATAGTTAAAAAATGGGAGTTTTTTTTACTATACCACCCCATAACTCCCTTGGGAGTCTATTTCCTCAAAAATCATTTTTGGCAGATGTCTACTCATCAAAAGAAACCCGTTTTCAAACTTTGTAGGTCTAATAATTCAAAATGTTGATTTTTGTCTGTAATGCTCCCGCAACTCTCCTCTTAGAAGGTGATTTACTTAGTACTATAAACACTAAGTAAATATTTAGCATAGATGGCTTATTGATCTAACTAACTTGATTTAAGTATAAATTAAATAATTTCTATTTTTACTATATTTCTAATTCAAAATTCAAAATCTCTTAAGTATAATAAATTAGTGTCATTATAGTATAAGTTTCCTAATTTCTCTTTTTAATCAAAGAAAGTTAACTGTAACAAACTGTATATCTTTTTGTTCTGGAAGAATAGTGCAATTAAAAAATGATGTTCACAGAAAGTTATTTCTTTTGTTAGTTTATAATGATTTTATTATTAAAGGTCAATTTTGGGGGTATTTTTCTTTAAATTCTACCTCTGAGTTAGGTCTAGATTCAAAATTTGATATGTTTCATCTTCGTTCATCTTTTTCAACAGAAAAACCATACAGATTTGATTATTATGCTAAATATAAATCTTTTTATGATATCTAATAATAGATTAACACAGGTTGCTAATTCCTTTAATGTATCGTAAAGTGTGTGTTGTAATAACTCATTAGAAAGTTGAGTGTTACTGTTTCCTTAAAGTTCCCAGGTTGCTATGAATTTTTAACAGCAAGTTATCAAGGGCATAATAGCAAGTAAAATACATAGGATTTTTTGATTTCATCTTTATTTTTCAATTCTGAAACTCAATTTAAGTTTCTTTATTTAGGTTTTTTCTGTTTTTAAGGTTTTTTCTTTTTGATCTTTAAGTTTCTGCTGAAACAAAAAAAACATTCTTAATGTATAGAAGTTTTTCTTTCCCTGATTTAGAGAACTGCAATAATTATTCATTATTATGCAATAACATTTGTCAAATAAGGGACACAGACACATTTTTATATATAAATTTAGAGCTACTGCAATCACTCTTAAATGATATATATATATTTCAGAAACTGCTTTTAATTCTTTAACTAGATTACTCGCATCTAATATTGAATTCCTATTTCAAATTAAATACTTTTAAGAGATAAATACCGTATTTATTCGATTCTAAGTTGCACCCCTAATTTTCAAACTGTTTTTGTTAAAAAATAAAAATTAGTGTAAAATGGTTTATTAATATGCAATATTAACAAAATTTTAAAAAAATTAAAATGAGGACTAATAATAAGTGAATAATATAATTTATTTTCCCTGTATTGAAACTCTTAAATACATTTATGAACATGCAATTTCTCTAATCATGTGTATCATATTCAATTTCCTCCATCCAACGAATTTTTCCACCTTTAGTTCTATGACACATCTGATTTTCAGTAGCATTGACATTAGAAGAAAAAGTGCAGCTTAGATTTGAATAAGTATGGTTGTTCTACACATTCTATTTTTGTTTAATTCACTGTTTTAAGTTGTACTTAAAAGTTGCATTTTAATAGCTTTTGGATCTTTCATCTCGAAACTTTCACAATTTTCGATTGATTTTTATCCATCATGGGAAAATGGAATTGCGTCTCTATTCCATTTAAGCCATGTGCAAAAAAAAAAGAAAAGGTTCAGTCTTGCAAAACTAGTTACCAAGAAAACAGAAGTGTATGATTGAAATATCTCTTGATGAATTAGTGAAGAAAACCTCCAATACTAAATCAGTACATTGTTGTTATATATTAGTATACATCATTAAAAATTAAATATTTTATTAATACTTTTAACTCTAGAATACTTTTGTATATTGTACTGATTTCAGAAGCCAATTGAGTACAAAAAGTGAATAATCTCTTGTAGTGCTTACAAGAAGACCTTTGATTCTGGATAACAAATTTTAATCCATCTGTGAAATTCTGTTAACTTGGGATTTGTTTATTTTGATTAATTCCATTAATGTACTATTTTCTTTCATTACCAAGATCTTTATCAACTTATTCTATCATTATTAAAATTTCAGAATAAAATTTTCATTGGACCTAAAATTTTAGTCAGGCATGTTCTGTGAGATTTTGGTTACCCATCACAAGTGATTGGTACATTTATTGGTTCTTTGCTTTCCTCTCTATTAAAATAAGATATGTTCAAAATTATTGGCAAAATGTAAAAGTAGAAATAAAGGAATTATGGGTAGAGAGTATTTTCCTTATTAAGTAAATATATATATATATCTCCTGTAGAGTGGTGTAATGTGCACCCCTGCATGGTGAAAGGGGCAGGATTCTAATGGTCCTGAAGGTTATGGTTCTGCAACCCTTTGTAAGATGTGACTTGAGACCCAAAACCTGACATTACAGGGAAACCCTAATATTCTCTGTTATGCCACTGATCCTGTATCTTTTCTCGCACCTTATTTTGTCTATTTATGTAATAAATGTTTCAATGCCAGTGGCATAACAGAACATTTGGGCCCCCAAGTTGGATTCTACAAAGTGTAGGTACTTGGCGGCAGTCAGTCTTTGGACCCCCCCTCGCAATGCGGTGGTTGTTGTGGGGGTGTGCATTATGCCACTGTTTAATGCATAGAGTTTTTTTTTTGTGAGGGAAATCAATTTATGTACATTTACGTGGACTAAAATCTATTTCATGAGCAGCACTTGAAAATATTGCTTTCTCATGTTCAATTTAAGATTGCCAGTTGTAATGTAACAAGCTTGATGTGGTTACAGTTACCAAAGGGGAAAATAAATTACTATATATGTAAATAATTTATAGGATTCAGAGATCAAAATATGTTAAAATTATTTGTAATTGAGCTTTCCAAATGGAAGCTATGGGTTTCAGCTTTTCTTAAGTATTTCAAAAGTGATATGATTTAAGTTGTTGTAACTGTTCTTTTTTTTTATCTGAAAATTTTATCATTAGTTTATAAAGTTTTTTATACTTGGCTTAAGTTTATATAAAAGTGTAGAATATTAAATATAGTGCTAATTGTAACATTTATAAACTAAACTAGGGAATTTTTTGATTAAATTGCAATGCTTGCTGACCCATTTGATCCCATTTAAGCTTTTGCTATCTGTTTAAAAAAAGATGTAAACATGCAGATAATTCGTCATTTTTTAAAAAATCTTCATTCAAACTGAACACAGAACTGGCATGCAATATTTAATTTCATTATTAATAATATGTGTTAAAAACTCCCCAGATCAGCAGATTCTTTATTCAAAAGTAAACCATTATTTCTTAAAATTGATGTTTATAATCATATAATCAGTCCCAAATGAAATATGCTCAAATTTACAAATTTATTTGCTGATAATTTTTAAATTTTATTTAAAAAGTAACAATTCTTGAAGCATTTTTTTGATTAACACATTCGTGGACGCCTAACCTACCATAAATTGTTATTTTTTGGGACACCTTAACTGTTTGAATAGCTTTTTATATACAAAAATGTGCAGGATATGCCACTTTTTCTTTTAGCTTATCATGAACTTAAACAGGATATCATGCTTTGTCCCAGGAAGTAGAGTACCATATGCTACTTTCTTCATGTATTTGTTAACATTATGTTAAATATAATTTACTTATCAATTAAAGGAAATTACCAATTACCTAATGACATTTTAATATTTTCAATGTTCATTCAGTTTTCCCATTATTTTGTTACTATGAATTTCCTATTTTATTAGAAAAGAGCTTAGTAATTTTCGTGATGTAATTCGATTTCTCTTTAATATATACTTAAATATTTTTAGAAAGCTGATTAGATTAAAGTTTATGAAAAATTTTGTGCTCCTTATCTCTGTATTTATTTCTTTAAAAATATTTATTAATTCAATGTTCTTATGAATAGGGAACATATTTAATTTTCTGTATTTACCTTTCTTTTTCCAGCTGGAAAAAACACAGATGTATCTTAGAAGACATTTGCATTTTTTAAAAAGAAAATACAAGTTAGAAAATGTTAATTATGTGGATTTATATAATTTATTGATATCTGGATGGGCCAAAAAAGTAAGCATTTTCTCCTGTATTGTATTTTTTATTGAACATAAAATGTGTGTTCTTACTGGAAATTACCATGCATGTGTTAAAAATGGTGTAATAGTTTCTAAATAATACTAGTTTTCTATGACATTTTTGTAAAAAAATTAAACTTTTATGTCAATTAAAAATGCTGCATTTTTTCCTTATTACTTTCATATTTTAATTTTTAGCCCTTCCTTTTTTGATTGAAACAATTAATTTTTTCCCCAAAATATTATTTAACATATATGCAGTATCTTTTCCTGTTAAAGCAATGCATCTCGAAAGACATAAATTTATTTTAATATGTTCTCTAATTAATGTTTTAAGTATTTATTAATAAAATTTCTTTTTTTAAAAATGCTGAAATATTCTTTACAATCAAATTTATTGAAAAAAAAACTATTATTTGCTTGATTTAAATAACATTTGGTTACATTGGACTTTATTCATAATTTTCCCTTTGGAACACATAATTATTAATTACAGAATTAAATATAATTATCATAAATATCAATTTTTTTTGTCTTAACACTTTAGGGGAGAATAGATAAAATCAAACAAATGTTGTCTGTTATGAAAGAAGACCAAGTTTCTCCCAATTTGGAATCATATGCTTATTATCTTGAAGGCATATCAAGAAGTAAATTCATCGATGTTTCTGTAATAGAATCAGTGGTGAAAGAAATGAAATCACAGGTATGCTGATCAGTTTTTTTTTTCTTTTATAAAGAATACAATTTTTGTTATACCTAGTGCTTTTTAAAGTAATATTTGTTAAATTCTCTATTAAAATAAATGAAAAATTCTTTATAATTTTCAGGGATTTTATCCAGAAGATATATTTAAGACATGTATATTTAAAGGTGATCAAAGAGAAAAGATTATTGAGGTAAAATTATATTTTTGAAAGGTCAATATCTAAAACTTTTTAAATTTTTATAAAATTAGATTTTTGCACTATATTAGCTCTCTAGTAACTATAAATATTAATATTTATTTTTATTAAGGCCTTAGGATTTGTTGGTACAAATGTTCCATCAGCAACATGCGAAGTTGGTGATGCATATTCTTGCAAACTTCTTAAAAGGTTGAATGATAAATCTTATGGGGTATGATTGTTTTGTAACTATTTTCATATTAGTATGTTTCATTGATAAAAACTGTGATTGATCTTTTGTAAAATTTCGTAATTATTATCTAGTTTCCTTAAATGTGGTCATTTGAAGTATTAAAAGTATCTGAAAAAATAAAAATAACATTTCTGTGGATATTTTTAAATAAACAAGCATTACATAGCAATATATATATATATATATATATATTGGGTTGTTCAGAAAGTAATTTCGTTTTTTTTTTGTGTTTTTTTTGTGGAAATGAAAGACAGTTTTTGTGTAATAAACAAATACTTTAGTAAATTATATATTGGCCTTTCTGGTCCAACAAGTTTTGCCATCTTTCTGGTAGTAGCATAATTCCACGCTCATAAAATTTTTGGTCTTTGCTGGCAAAAAACTGATCAAGGTGGTTTTTGACCTCCTCATTTGAGGTGAAGGTTTTACCGTCTAATAAATTTTGGAGTGACCGAAACAAATAATAATCCGATGGTGCCAGGTCTGGAGAATATTGTGGGTGTGGCATTGTATCCCATTCAAGCTGTAAAAGCTTTTGGCAAGTGACCAAACTTGTGTGAGGTCTCGCGTTGTCTTGGTGAAACACTACACCTTTCCTGTTGATTACGTTCTGACCTTTTCTGTTGAAGTGCATCATTAAGTTTGTCCAGCTGATGACAGTAGACTTCCGAATTAATCGTTGTGTTATCCGGTAAAAGTTTAAAAAAACACCGATTCCTTTAAAATCCCACCAAACAGACAGCATCACCTTTTTTTGGTGAATATCGGCTTTGGAAATGGTTTGAGCCGGTTCATCTTTTTTGCTCCATGACCTCTTACATTTGACGTTGTTGTATACAACCCATTTTTCGTCCCTAGTGATGATGCGCTTCAAAAACAGATAATTTTCGTGACGTTTGAGAAGCGAATCGCAGACGTCAATGCGGCGACACAGATTTCTCTCTGTGAGAACATGGGGAACCCATACATCGAGCTTCGAGGATAATCCCAGGTCTTTCAAGTGGTCATAAACTGTTGAATTTGATAAATTTAACCTCAATCCGATCTCATGTGTTGTTATTCGCCGGTTCGCATCAACTAATGCCTTTATCACGTCTTTATCAGCTTCAACCGGCCTTCCCGAACGTGGTGCATCTTCGACATCAAAATTGCCAGATCGAAATTTAGCGAACCAGTTCTGGCACTGGCGTACTGTCAACACACCTTCTCCATACACATCGGTCAATTTCTTTCTGGCTTGAACAGCATTTTTACCCTTTCTGTAGTAAAACAGTAAGATATGTCGAAAATGCTGCTTATCGCTCTCCATATTTAAAAGGGCACCAACCAAAAACTACTGCATAGAATTAATTGGAATTTTTCACACACAAGCCTTGCTATATGAGCTCTCAAAGCATATAAAAATTTTACGGCTTAAATGTGAGGTTGGGTGCAAAAAAATACAATTAAATCCTCTGTCGGGAAAAACGAAATTACTTTCCGAACAACCCAATATATATACACCGTATTTACTCGAATCTAAGCCACCATCGATTCTAAGCCACACCCTCAATTCTGTACATGTTTTTGAGAAAAAATAAAAATGATGTGGAATAATAAGATGTTAATAATTAACAAACTTTACCAGTATTAAAACTTTCAAATATATGCATGAACCTATACTTACTCTAGTCGTCAGTACGTTTCGAAAATGGTTCATCACTCCCATTGTCACAACTGACTTTGAAATTGGTGGCGGTGTCATCTTCTCACATGGTGTCATTTTCCGTGCCATACAATGGTTTTTAAAGAAATATTTTAACTTATTTAATTTTGGACTTACTTGTTATGTATTTCTGAATGTTGTATTTTATTGCCATCAAACTACCCTTATGCTATCCTTGAGATGAAAACTTTGCAAGAAGTACAGTAAAATCTGTTGTATAACTTGCACTGCTGTATAACACACACCTATACTTTTAAGCTGCATTTTTTTGGTTTTTAGGTGTATTCGTCGTATAATGCAGACCCCCTTTTAACCAAGAAACCTGAAATGTTCATGTGTAATTCTATGATGCTTTGAAGTCATTTATTCGAGATATTATCCCAAGCTTTTGAAAAAATAGTATATTTCTAGAACTACAACCCTTTAAATTCACTAGGAAGGCCATTTCTTTTACATAAACAGTGTGCCAATATTTGTAGAGTAATAATTTTATTTTATGCTCATCTCTTTATTTTTAAGGCTACCATTTTTATACCTGGCGTATAACAGCAGGCACCTGTAAATTTCGATCCTATTTTTGAGTTAAAAGTGCGCATTGTACGCGGGATTTTATGGTTTGTATAAATAGTTCTATAAGTAAGTAAATAAAAATCTCATCACTACCTAATACAATTCAATATATCTTTCCTCTAATTTAGACGTGAAAATTTCAGCATGTGAAAATCAAGTTGAGATGAATTCTTCTCATAATTCTGGTTGAAAGTAGATAACCATTTAGTAAATATCCAATGCACCCAGGAAGAATTGATACTCTTAAAAATGATTTGCAAGTTTTTCAAAAGGGGAAAAAAACTTTTTTCTTGTGCAGTTATTGAAAATAGTCATTTGATCATTTGATTCTGTTACCTATGTTTTAACCATCTTATAAGACAACATTGAAATCATTTGAAAGCATTTTTTACTCCTGAACGCATCCATTGAGACAAAAACTTCAACTAACTAATATTTTTCAATCAAAAATACATTTGAAACATAACTAGTAATTAGTAAAATCAAAACTTTCCTTTTACATCTAATGGTTTTACAATTTGCAAAACATCAACTAAAAAAAATCCCTCTAAAGGCTTTTTAATTTTCTGATATTTTAATTCTTCGAGTTTTAAATATTGTGATGTTTGTAGTGTCAATGATTCATCTATTTGTAGGTTTTAATATGATATTCTGAAAGCCATAATTTTTAATTCTTAAGTTCATGGAAATTATATTTATATTATGCGTGCAGAAAATACTTCTGGGTATTTTATTTTTTCTTTAATGGGGCTGCAGATTCGTGGTTAATTTTTTGCTGGCCTTCTGCACCTAAGGTTGCAGGTTGGACCCCGGTTCGAGTCGGGGAATTTTCATGATGCAGGAAATCGACAGTGACCATGATTATTCAACATGTAAAAAATACCTTGAGTGTCTATTTGGCTTGGTGCTCTCGGAAAAATTAAATTCCTAAGTGCAATTTTGCATCATCAGAGCTCAGGTGCCTCCCTCTAGGGAGGAAACTGGGCAACAAAATTATTTGCGGCAATCGGTATCGCCTGTATGGTGCCACACTAAAATGTGATACTAGCTCTTGGAGAATGTACTAAGTCTTCCAAGGTACTCTCTTCTATTAAAAAAAGTCAATAGAAGTTTATTAAGGAAAGCTTAATGAAGTCAAGGTATTATTTAGTTAGAATTTACTTACATTACCTAACTTTCTTAATTACCAGCATTCAGACTTTTAAACGGTATGTCCAGCTTTTCTTAGATTTTTCTTGATTTTAGTTCAATGAGCATTTATTTATCTTTAATTTGTAAAATGGAGACCAACTCTACTTATTTTTCCTTTGGAATTTAAGATAAATTTCTTTTAAATAATTTCTTTATATTTAAAAATATTTTGTTTTGAAACTTTAATCCTCTTTTCCTTTTGAGATATAATTATAAGAATTTTTTCTTTAATAACAAAAAAAAAAAACCCTCTAATAATTTACATTTTCTTCATATTTCAAATGAAGTGTTTTCTGAAGTTATTATTGTAAAAGGGGCTTACTTTTTCAAATTTTATTTTGTTATTGTGTAATTTTTATTTGCAACTTATGCTACTATTATTATTTCTAAAAAAAGCTAACAAAAACTAACAAAAAAAGAAATGAACTGAAAAACTAACAAAAAAAGAACTTCTTGTAAACATTCTGTTCTTAAGTTATAGCACTAAAAATTAAAACTTTTCATTTACTTTCTGATATAATTTGATTGTGATTGTATAATTTAAATACTGAAAAAAAAAAATTAACCATTTGCCTTAGAAGTAAAGAATTTTGCCAGCATTTGTGTTACTCAGAAATTGCCTTTTTTTTAATGTTTTGCTTGTCATATTCACAGGAAAATTTTTATTACATAATGATTTTCAATCGAAAAAATTATTCCCCTGATAAAATTATTGGGGAAAGGATGTGATGGAAAGAGTAATATCATAAGCAGAAAGTTTTTTCTCAGTGGCTTTGAATTCTTTTCCCTGAGAAAATATAATAATATTAAGACTTAAAACTTAATTAAAAACTCTTTTAAAAGTTTAATTTTAACTGAAATAGTCAATACATAGCTTCATCAATTAATCAATTATTTAATTTCTTTATTTAGTTCATTAAGATGTTGTAGTAATTTTTTTAAAACTTTTTATCGCTTTTCTTTGTAAAATTTAAATAAGAAATTTGTAGTTATAAAAATTTTGTGTATTGTAATCTTTTAAAAAACAAAAGGTTAGTTATAATTTGTAGTTTAGATTCTTTAGTACTTTCTAACTTTTATTATGCCCTTTAACAAACCTAAAATATTTTTTTTTTCAAATTATTGATATTTATGAATTTTTAACTGATACATAGACATTTTCTTTTAGAGAAGTGATAGACTTCAAGGTTACTGCTTTGAAGAAAAAGACATTGATTTCCTTGCATCTAGTCAATTAGAAATGGAAAACCGTTATACTTTACGAATAGCATCTGTTGATTTGAATACAAGCAGACCAAGTAACCTGACCCTTAAATCTGTACGTTTACCCCTTGTAACATTATTGATTTTAATTAAAAGCTTAAAAAGCTATTAATTCTTGCAAAAAAATTTTACCAAATATTTGAAAAAGCATTGTGTTTTTAAATACCTTATTTACTTGATTATCTTTACTTGATTATTATTATGTTATTCTTAATTTAATGTTACTACTGCATTTAAAATAATTACATTCAAAATATTCAAATTGGAAATACGATTATGAATTATATAACATATGTGCACACACAAATCCTGGTTGTAGTTTCACTTTTTTCATCTTCCTTTTTGAATAAATTTAATGTTTAATATTTATTTCAAAATAAAACAATTAAAATTTTCAGATAACAGCATATGATTATTAAATCACTGTGAAATTGAACTAATGCTTTGTCTCTTTAAAGTAAAATATTATTTTTGTTTATTAAATATTTTTGTATTAATTTTTTATTCCTTTGGTATCAGATTCTTTTCTTTTAATCGGGTTTTCAATAAATGTTTTGCACTATTTTGGAATTACTGGAGTAAAAAATTGGTAAAAGAAATTTATCAAATTTATTTTTAAAAAGTACCATATATTTCCAAATATAAAGTAATCTGTATATAAGCCAAATTGAAAAAAAAAAGCCCTATACTTCTCAAACATATTGCCATGAGGGTAAAACTGTTGCCAAGTTAGTAAATTGGGTGGAATAATTTTCAATCAATTTGCTGTCATAGAAAGTGCCAGACACCAACAACAATAGTTTTGTTTCTGGTAAACCCTCTATGTGAAGTTAACACATTTCCCCCTATTCATTTGTTATTTTGTGCACTATCTGTGTTAGTCATACTTTGTGCACCATTTTTATTATTTAGAAATTAAGTAGGAAGAGAAATTTTTTCATATACTGCACATGATTATCAACTTATGTTTCTTGCACTAAAGGAAAAACTTATTGTATGATGAACATATGCATTCAGACATCCCAATGAGTGAATATACATTTTACAAACTTTTTGTAGACTCTGATTGTGACACTAACTTTGAAGGATTGATGTGAATTTTTTCTCTTTTAGAATAAAAGTGTCATTCAAAACATCTAAAAAGTTAAAAGATTAAAATCGCCTGCTGATGGCTGATGGAAAATATTTTTAAAAAAATGTTTTTTATGAAAGACGTTTTTTTTCTCAAAATTGATGGATCCATATATGAGTTAACCTTATCTCTTTAACTTTGAAAAGTTACTAAAATTCTTGTCTTATACATGAAAATATATAGTTCAGTATTTTAAAGTAAATAGATCCAATTTTTTTTATTAAATTGTGTGTGATGTCACAGTGGTATGTGCAATGAAAGAATATTTTTTATTATCAATTGGTACATCTTTTAATTCTTTGTTTTGTATATATTGTATCAAAGTTAGAAATATTAATACATTTAATATTTAAAGTCATAATTCTATTTAATTTAATTTAGTATATAGTGTATATAAATCACATTAGTTATTAATAAGTTGACACTGTTTTGTTATTTATGATTTCTTTTTTTGAATATACATGAGTATAACATTTAATTTTGAACATTATCAATAAAATATATAATTAATATATTATTAATTATTTAATTTTTCTTTTAGAGAAGATACTTAGAAGAATTGGAAGATACATGGCGAAAAAAATTAACTGCAGCTTTTAAAAAGATTAAAAGTCTTAAAAAAAGTTCTCATATGCGAGGTAAGTATTAACTTTTTTTTCTTTTTGAATTATTTTAGCTAATTATTTAAATCTTTAATAATAACTTCCATAATTGATATTTTATTATGATTTTGTTTTTTTTATAGGGTATGATAGAGAGGAATCAATTTATCCATTTATTGCTGTTGTAGATATTGAAATTCTTGTTGATATATTATTGCAGGTAAATACAGTTTTGAAAATTATTTTGAATTACATTTTATTGGAAAACAAAAATGTTTTTTGAGATTTGAATAGCACTCTTGCATTTCATACTAAGCTCTATGCATATTTTAAGACAGCGTTTTGTGTTAGGGGCATACCATATAGTTTTAGATTCATGCATTTTCCATGACGTAACAGACTATGTAGAAGATACACACCCATGTATATATACATTGTGAAACTACTTCCTTATGCAATAATATTATGTTTGAATGGAGAAATCTAATATTGTGAAAGTGATGTCTTCCTATTGTAAAGTATTGATTTGTTATAATTTGAGGTTGATCATAGCTCCCATAGTAATTTATCCTGAAAAATATTGATGTTACCTTCAAAACTACATAGCTCGCTATCCAAAATACATGTAGGATGGCATTAAGCTCTTTATTGACTGTAGTAGGTAATTTCTAAATTTGATAAAAAATTGAAAATGATTCAGTTTTTATCTATCTATTTTAATAATTTAATCCTAATAATAATCTATCTATCTAAAAAAATTTCATAATGTGAGTTTTTTTTTTTTTTTTTTTTTTTTTTTTTGTGAAAAATTTCAGTCACAAGATTGTTGATCACAGAAGTAATATAGAATAAATGACCTCTCAGTCTATGATTTCTAACTTCATCAGCTTTTTTTCTTGTTGAAGTTGCTTGAAAGATCAGATATACACTTGTCAACAATATTAACTATCTGCAAAACCAGATTATCCAAATTAGATTGTTATTGAATAATACCTTGAAATGCTACCGGGTGTTTAATAAAAAAAATATTCTTTGAATTCAGATAATGTTGCTTTCATTAAACATTACTGAACTTAAAGACATTTATTAGAAATTATATATGCTAATTTTACTGTGCGTAATTTTTTCTTAGTATCCTATGCTTAGTGTATGAGGAATTTTATATATGCATCTGTCCTATGAATACATACTTCCCATAGACATTTATTGAAGTTACAAAAAGTTCACTAGAATTTCAGTGCTGATTTTTTTGCTGATACTATGGAGTGTATGTGCATTCATATTTATAAATATTTTTTACTTCCGCTGTATTGAAGATTTGTGTATTCCATTGTCTTCCAGATTTTCATTCTATTATTAAAAGTAACAACTTATAACATTTCTAAAAGTTGATATGTTCATAAATGTATGATTTATTTAAAAAGAAATGTTTGAAAAGAGAAACTGATTGTGAGTGAGATTGATGATTGCATACAGGATTTCTAAATTGATTAAAATGCTAGAATCTTTTCAAAATTTAAACTTTGATTTTAATAGCAAATCAGAATAATGGCTGAAACTGGAGAATTCTTCTGCCCGTATGAAAAATATCTTTTTAAGGAATTGGGAACAAAAGTTATGAATCATTATTTCATTTGGTTGAACAAGACAAATAAGATAACTGATAAGGTATGAGTATTTTGTTTTATATTCTTTTACTGTTCTATAGTTTGGTTTTTAAAAGGATTTGAAAGTTTCTTTTAAAGGAAAATCAGTGATGTATATTGCCGAAGAGTTTTAATTATTTACTTTTTGTTTTGAAATACCACTTGAGTTTTTTTAATAAGAATATTGTTAATATAAAACTGGCATGTCATAAACATGGCCAGTCAATTCATGGGTTACAGCATACAGAAACTTTTTAAAAGCTCCTAAACATTTAAAATTTTTCCATTTTGAAATTTATTTGATGTCAATTTTTTTAAAAAAAATTTAGTTACCTATTCTTGTTTTATAAGAAATCCTATTTGATAATCGAAATAAGTTTTAGATAAAAAGTTATTTTAATGTTTTATTCAAATTCATTTAATTTTACAATAATAAATGAATTTTTATTAAAATTTTTAATACATTTATGCATATTATCCACTAAAGCGGAACTAAGATTTATTCTGTCTGTGGAACATTTTTTTCTCTTCCTCCATCTCTCCTTGGAGAGGGAGACAGAGTAACTTCAGAGACTACCATAGGTTTTTTTAAGTTTAAAAAACACAAGAGGGAAGATAGAGTGTAATGTTTGTTCAATCATTTGAAAATGAAAGTGGACTTGGGGCTTTTATTTATATTAAACAAAACATTTATTAATAGAAATTATTCAAACTTCAAGAATGGTGTGTAAAAAAAGAGAATAATTGAAGAAAAATATAATTTTTTTCAAAAAATGGGAATGGCTATATTTTGTGTCCCAAAACCAGAATAAAATATTATGCCTAATTTCTTTTTAAAAAAAAGCTTATGTCAGTTGCAAAGGAATATAATCTTAAAAGGCATTATGACACAAATCATTAAACACTATGACCAAATACATTTCAGAACTTCATGAAGACAAATTGTTGAAATGGAAATTAATTCATCAAAAACATCAAAGGGTATTCACTAAGTTTGTTGAAGATAAAACAGCTGCTTTAAAATTTAGTTATATACTATCCCATTTAATCACAAGCAGATTGTGACAGTTTACTGAAGAGGAATTTATTAGTGAATGCTCAAATAAAGCAGCAGAAGTATTATGACCATTTCAAATAGAAAAAATTAAAGTGGAAGTCAAAATACTGCAACTAGCAAAGTTGATAAAATAGCCAAAATTTTGGGATATCTGCATAATTTAACAATATTAACATCCCAAGCCTAATCTATTGCAATTGAGGGCCATGGTAGCCTAGGGTCTAAGATCATGAACTCATGGCCTACATTGTCGAGTCATGGTTCAAGCCCTCTTATGACTGAAGACTCAGTGTGTAGAGAGACTGATGCAGATTAAATCTGTCTAGGCTCAAAGCTCTCCAGTTGATCTGGTGAGGTAGTTTGAAGAGGGGGTGCAGCTCAGATGTCATCCTCATCACTTGACTCATAGTTTAAAGTTCTAAGGTCTGTAGCTAATTGCTCTTGTGTTGCTTCAGAGTGCGATGCTAATTAACACTCATTCAATATTGCAAGTCTAGAAATTCGAAATATCATTTAGCCGTCCATTCATGTTCACAGATGCAATGTTAATTTAAAGGTGTGAAGAACTCTTGTGGAAATAATTCGTATACATAATACCACAACTGGAACTGATATTTTTGATGCAGTTATGGAAATTTTGGAGAAATATGTCACCATTGGAAAAGTTGGTTTGTCCTTTAACTGATGGTGCACCTAAAATGATTTGTATTGGTACCTAGTATACTCCTGCTATTGCCATGCCCTTTACAACTCTCATTTCTTTTGTTTTACTCATACCGAGTGGATGGACAAAACTAGTTTTCTGAATGTATGGAAGTGCCTCTTGTCATAAAATACTCTCTGTACAAAAGATTGTTGATACTGACTTCTTCATGTTGATGATAATTAATTAAAAAATTTTGTGTTAGATTTAAGTTAATTTTTTCCTCAAAAACTGAACATTATTGGCATTGATTTTAATATTGGAATACCACTGCATTTAAAACCAAATTATGTTAAGCAGCAGTGTTAATGAACCTTATTTTGTAAAAGGAGAATACAGATTTGAAGCTGTCAATGGTTTCAGATATTTAGTCTGAACTGAGCACACCCAAAGATATAACCTTAGTGATTTGCAATGGAGTCATTACTGGTGACGCATGTGTTTTTATGGACTTAAAAAATATTTAAAATCTTATTTCATAAAACAAATTTAAAAGTCATTGATAAGGCTTGTTCTCACATAAAAAAAAAACTAAAACACTGGCAAAAACAAATTTAAAAAAAATCATGTCTCAAGTCTGAAAGCTATCAATATCAATTGATTAAATCACCTGAATAAAAAATTTACTGTATATTTTCACTAAACTAAATTGTTAAAAACGGAATTTGATCGAAGATTTTCTAATTTTAAAGGCTATAAATTACAATCATGTATTTTTACTTCACCTTTATTTATTGAAATTGAAATTATAGATGAACACTTACAAATTGAGTTAATTGAAATCCAATGCAGTTGTTTGTTGAAGTAAAAATATGGATTTTGAAATTCCAGATTTTTATACATATTTATCTGGAGATCGCCTTCCAAAAATGTTATAGTTTGTGATGCATACAATGAATATGTTCAGTAGCATTGGTTTATGTGAGCAACTATTTTTTTTAATGAAATATAATAAAAATTCAGAAAGGTCAAGATTAACTCCAATCAACATTTATTATCAATTATAAAAATTTCATCATTTTAATACATTTAGCTTAATTTTGATTACTTGTTTTGTGAAAATCGATGCAAAATATCTTGTAAAAAGTAATATTAAACAGTATTTCTTATTATAGCTATAAAAATAGGAAATATTTAATGCTTGATTGTGTAAAACTGACATGGAATATGGAACGACTATGTATGTATATTATAAAATGCATTAAATTTGATATTGAATCTTATAAATATATAATATAATAATTCTAGGCATGGTATTTTATTAATTTTGTTAACATTAAAAACATGTGGCCCCCAACTTAAAATAAAATAGATCATGTAATCTGCAATATCATCTGAGTTTGACATGCCTGAAAGATTTATGAATCCGAAAGTATAAAATAGTAACTTGGTCTATTCAATTTTCAGTTTTAATCAAGATTTAATTGAATTTCAATGTCAGATTTTTAATTGCCTAGAAAATAATAATTTTATCATCATAAAAGTTTTCTAATAAACTGATTTAAAATATTTTTAAATGTAATGAAGGGAAAAAAAGAGAGAGAAATGATAAACTTGTTTTATCAAATTATTGATCCTTTTCCATTCATGTTGAATAAAATTGACTTAAAGGAATATTAATAGACTTAAGGTTTTTAAAATTTATTCCCTATAGTTATTTGAAAAACCTTTAGTTACATTAAGTTTTTATAAATTCTTTTTAAGCTCCGAGTGATATGCTTGTTATTCATTTTAAACCAAACATTCCCGATTGTGAGACATGATACTTATTAAAATATTTAGCTTATTTGCATATTTTCATTCATTCTTTGCTCATATTTTAATTCTTTAATTTTATGTAAATTTATTGATTATCTGTTTTGCTCTCAATGTAGAAAAACTGAAATAGAGTCTTTAAAAATTAAAATTAAAATTTTTTTTCTCATTTAATACATATGCAATCTTTTTCCAATATCAAACTTGTCAAATTCTTAAAAATAAATTCCTTTTTTATTTGATTATTTTTTGCACTAATTATGATTGTTGTTTCTGTACAAAATTTTGGTTAGCAGGAATTTAATTTTGATGAAATCACTATTGATCAATATAAATTTTTCAGGTACATTTGATTTACAAAGATTATTTGCATTATCTATTGAATCCAAAGCTCCTTTCAGAATATAGTCCCAGGGAATATTGGGAACTTTTAAAAAGTCAAAATCCCAATGGCCCAACAATTGTAAGTATATATTATGTTTTACTTGTGTGGAATTTACTGACCTCAATTTTAAAAAAAAGTTTAAAAGTTTTTTTAAAATTTTTTTTATAGGATATTGCAAACACTCCATGGCCTCCTAGTGTTTTAACAAGAGTAAGTGCCTAGATATATTTTCTATAACTTATTTTGTATAAGAAAAAGGGTACTCTCTCTAAGAATTATGTAATAAATAAAATTGCATAGGTAATGTATCTTTTAATATGCAGGTTCTTGCTCTTATGGTTCTTGTTTCCTATAATAACACATTAAAATAAAATATTTAAACAAACCATGTATATAAATCATCTAATTATCAATAATCAATCCCCTATTGCTGTTTAAAAGTTATCAAAATTTTTAAAGTTATGTATGTAGTAGAAGTTTTTAATATATATATAATCCTGAAGTTTTTTATTTATTTATTTTATTTATTAAATATGAGTAAAAGAGAAAGTTAGAAAAAAAAAGTCATGTAATGATATTCGTAAGAAACATTTTCTAAATTTTTGAATGGGGAGGATAATAATTATTTGCCACTATTTTTTGTTACATTGATCGTATTTTTTTAAAGTGGGAGTTATAATATTCATTCTTTTATTGGACTTTTTAAAACAAGTGATCAATTTAAGCTTTCTTTAAAATGGCCAATAATATTTTTATAATCTAGAAAATTTAAGTTTGTTCTTGAAAGTTATGTTTAAGAATTGGTTGTATTTTAATTACATTTCATTTAAATGGTATTTATAACTGTATAGACTTTTGTTCTGCATTGGGTTTGTATTTCAATTTTAGTACTATCATGCAAAAACTTTTTGTATGTGCTAAATTTTTAAAAAAATCAAGCTCTTATTTTTTTTATCAATTAGGAATAGTTATTAGCATTAGTAGTGAGAATAATTTGTTTTCTTATTGCATTATATTAAATTAATCTGTGTAAATAGTGTTGTTACAGTTATTATAGTGGTATCTTTGTATTCATCTTGGGAGTTTTCCTTGCCAAAATCACTATAGCTGGCACCAGCAAGCCACTTTGACTCACTTTTTCAATGACTATTTTCTGTTTTTGACTTACTCCAATAGAATCAAGCCTTTCCCACTAGTATAACTTCAAATTGCAACGTTAATAAAAAAAATCAAATCAAGTCTTTTTCAATCTGCCTCTAGTATTGCTTTAGCAAAACCTTTATTGGTCATATACTTGATTGTATGAGGCCTTCCAGACAAGATTTCATTTCCAATCCATTAATGGTTCTGAATTTTGTTCTGGTGCACAGTATAATAGCCCTATCAATGTCTGATCCTGTTGGACTTTGCAGCAATAGAATTAGTTTAATTGGTTTATAGTTTTTGGTTAAATAACACTGATTCTTCTAATCAAAATATAAAAGAAAGATAAAAAGTTTATTTATTTTAATAGTTTAAAGGTATTATAATAAGAGAAAGATAAATGTTTTGGTATTTAGAACGTATTTATTTTTAGAATGAAAAAGTTTATAACTTTTAAAGAAATTTTCTTTTCTCTTTTTAATTTAAATCTCCCCAAAAGAGGACACAATTTCTACAATAAAGGAATTAGCTTCTTGTTAAGTTCAACAGAGCCTGAAAGTCTTCACTCGGTTTATGTGTGAAAGTTAAGAGCTTTAAGTACTAACTTGGTTGTTACGCATTGAAATGTGGCTCTAAATTATAAGGTCCATTACTAATAGTTATGTGCTTTTACTAACACTAATTTAAACATATTGCGCCTGGCTTAGTTTTTAAGAAGTTCTGCTATAAGTAGATACACTTGTTTTATTTATTGATTTTATCAAATTTAGATTTCTTAAGCGTAGTATGAAAGTTTCTATCCTAAATATGCATTGAATTTTTTTTATGGATGCATGATTTTTAAACTATATTTTCATTTTTTTAGATTGGTAGTGAACTATTTGACATTCTACACAAGGTTATTTCTTTTGATCCAAACAGAGTGCGAAATAAATCTACAAATAAGTACGATGCATTACCATATTAAAAATACTTGGATTTTTGTGTATTTGTTTTGGAAAATTTTTGTTAATTTTTATCATAAAGAATTACAAAAGAAAAATACTTAAATTTAAATGAAATTGTAAATGTTTTAGATATATTTTACTTGATAATATATATATATTGTATTTATTAGATTCATAGCCGCATCCCAAATTCTCAAAATTTTTTTATAAAAAAAATAGTGTAAAATGGTGTATTGATATCCAATATTTAGGAAATTAAAAAAAAAATTAACAAGAACTAATAACAAGTGAATGATCAACTTCTCTTATCAGCATTAAAAACCTTTAAATACATACAGGAACTTATAACTGCTCCAACCCTCAGGATCTCGTTCAATTTCCCCCATCCCACGAATTATTCTGCCTTCGATTCTAAGCCACACCCGATTTTCAATAACATTAACATTGGAAAAAAGTCCGGCTTGGATTTGATTAAATACAGTATATTTATAATATGTGGTGTATATATACTTTAAATATTTTCATTTGATAAATACATTGAGCAATATTTAAGTAATTTGACTTTTCTTGCAAAAGATTCAAAATTATACAAGTAAAAAAGTCAAAATTTTTCAGTTCATCAAGAATTCATTTTTGATGTTCTACCAATGCATGAAAAATATTTTTATAAATGTGTATTGATTTCTTGTTTATTTACTTGTTATTTTAAGTGAAAATATATAATTCAATGAATAATATATTTTCAAATCATGTAAATCATTGATGTTTTTCAAATATTTTAAATATTTAGAAAATATTTGTTTGATTTTATAAATTTTTTTTCCTCCCAGAGTTTCTACTTCTCCAGTCTTTTATATAACTTATGAAGAAGGATATAGTACAAATGATTTGAAAATATCAAGGCATATTGGGGTAATTATTTCTTTAAATATGAGGGTTAGACTTATTCTATTATTATATGTTTACATAGTCTGAAAAGTATAAAAAATGAACATGTTAATGTTTAATTAGCAATGATTGATGTGTGTGTCTGCATGTTATTTTTCATACAATTTTCATTTCAGTTATTTGTCTTATTCATTATACTGTAAGTTAATTTAATTAAAAAAGTCTGTGTACAAAATGTTTTTTTATCCTACGCCTGTCTTTGGCATCTCTGCCATTAGTCGATGAACAGCCCAATAAAATAATGATGAAGCATAAAAAGAAATAAAATTTGCCTCCGTAGAGTTGTCTACAAAAAACTTTAAAACTGTAGGGCAGTATTTGAGGTGGTCACCATCCATATCGCCCTGATTGCACAGAGGGTAAAAAGCAGAATCCTTTACTCCAATGCAATGTAAATGCCTTTACAAGTAGTCATATCCAGTAAGTAAACGAAAGCATGCAACTCCAACAGATCAGGGCAGGGAACTGGGGATTCTACCACTTTTGTTAAGCAAGATATTCTACCTTTTACCTGCAGCTGATTCACCATACTGTAAATGATTATTAATTTACTGTAAATGATTCTTTTGATGTTACACAGAGGCAAGGGAGAGTCAGGTTGGGATATGAAAGATCCTGCCTATCTGCTTTCTCATTTCCAGAAATGTTACAGTGACTGAGAATCCCCTGGAGGGCAATGCTTTCTCTTGACAAATTGTTATTATTGTGTACAAATTGTCTTATAATAGCAGATTTTTTTCTCTTACATTATAATTTACATAATTCTTTTTTTTTTTTTTTTACATTTGAATTTTATAAATTTTGATAAATATTTTTTAAGAGACAAAATAAAAATTACAAAAGTAGTAGCAGATAGATTCTTTCTTTCTTTTTCTCTGTTGAAAGTATAGAACTGTTTTATAAAGAGAACTATTTTTTATTTTTATTGCAAATTTGAAGTAATCTGATTTTTTTTTTATTTGTGAAAAATTGTTCCTTTTATAGTTATGGAAAATATTTATTTAGTATTAATCAAATAAAATATTATTAAGGATGCATTAATTTCCACTATTTTATGGTATAGTTAAGAGTATCCATTTGTTTTTAATAACTTCCAATTTTTAGAGCAATCATAAAATATGACTGCATTCAACATCTTTAGTTACAGTACCTTTTTCTGCTTTTACAATGAATATTAATTATTTTGAAAGCATTTGTACTAATTTCAATAAATTAATTTTAATTATTAATGTAACCCTTCTGGTTAATTCAAATTTTATTTGCTTGTATGAAATAAACTGGTTTAAAACATGTTATTTAAGGGAATATTAAAAAATTGCTATCTCTTATATTTCTCATCTTAATGTTTTTTGTAGACCCATGATTTACTATGCAAGCTTTATCGAGATGCTAAGCTTGATTACTTAGAATTTGATACAACTTTAGTTCCTATGGTATCACCTCCTAAGCCATGGGTAAAATATGATTCTGGCGGTCTTTTAATTACTGCAAGTAAGATTGGTTTTTAATACATCTTTTCCCCTTTTGCTTGGCTATCATGATGTTGTAATTTTTTACAAAATGATACAAAATAGAGTTCAGTGATAAAAGTTTTGTTTTATATAATATTTATATAATGTTATGATTATTTCTAGTGAGAGAGGGATTAAAATTATTTTTAATATGTATTGAATATGAAAAAGATTTGATATAAGAATATTGAAATGCATTCATTAAAGTTGATTTTAATTTTTGTATAATGAAAGAACAGTAATATTCTTTAATATTGATGTGTTATTAAACTTTGCATCATCTCAATTACACGATAATTTAAAAAGGAGCAAATATTATTTATAAAGCTGCATATTCAGTACTCTGAAATGGTTTTATGTAAAACATTGAAAATGAAAAAAAAAATTCTTTTTTTTTAAAAAAAGAATTTTAAAATTTGAGCAATACTGATAATAAACATATATATCTATTGGATTTTAAAAGAACTAAAAAAAGTTGCTTGATTTTCTTTATAATTTACTCATTTTATAACTGTTACTCATGTAATATTTTTTTGGCTGACATTTAATTAAAAATTAATTTGTCAAGTGAATATATATATATGTATATATAAAACTTTTGATGGATTAAAAAAATATTAGAAGCATGTAAAATTGTGAAACTAGATTTCCCATTACTTTTAGTATATAGTAGATTAATATATATATAATTTTAATATATAGTTTTATATAAATTTGTCAACTGTTTATGGATATAAAATTTTAGATGGATTAAAAAATATATTAATGTGCTGTACATAAATTTAAAACTACATTTACTATGACCTTTAGTGCTGAATTTTTTTCCCCAAGGAATTAAAGATTAACAGTAATAACAATTGATCTTTGAATTAATATTTGGCACATTTATATGATATATTTAATATTTCTCATATTGTTAATTTTCTTGACTCGTTAAATTTTTTGGTAAAATTTTAATCCTTATAATTTTTATAACATTGTTAAAATATTCAAAGTAGTAAAAATATATCTTTAGAAATTTTGATATAGAGTTGTATTATAAAATGAATTCAATGTTGTACACTATTTGGTCTGAGAATAATATTTGCTTTGAATATATAGATAAGAATGTAATAGTAATTTAAAGAAATTGCTGTTTTGAAAAAGAGGAAAATAAAAATAATGATCAAAGACCAAATGATTTATTTAGATTTTAAGACTATGTTTTGAGGGAAAAGAAACAAAGTGTACTTCCTTCTACAGTCTCTTGACAGCTCAAGTTGGGCTTTGGCCTTCTCAAGAAGCTCTTTCCATGCTAGTGTTCTTCCTGCCAGTGTTCTCCAATTCTTCGTTCTCAAAACTAGGAGATCTTTTTCTAGGCCATCAATCCATCTAAGATTCAGCCTGCCCTTTCTTTGCGTGTCAATTGGTTGGGCATTGAAGACTTTTTTAGTGGTGCTGTTTTCTTCCATTCTGACAATGTGACCTACCCATTTAATTCATTGTATTTTGATGAAGTTAGTGATGTCAGATTCTTTATATGATTGATAGAGCTCAAAATTTGATCTTCTTCACCATGCTCCATTTTCCTGAGTTCCTCCAAAAATAAATCCTAAAATCTTCCTTTCATAGATACTTATCATGTTCTCATCTGCACAAGACATGGACCAAGTTTCACATGCATAAGTTAATACTCAGTGCCGGTTTATCCATTGGGTGCTTGGGGCGATCGCCCAGGGGCCCGGATAAGCCGGGTCTAACCAGATTCACTGACTATAAATTTCGATCCACCAGCGGCTAGGGTGCCTGTAGATCTTCTGCACCCAGGGCCCAAAATGAGCCTAAACCAGCACTGCTAATACTGATCTTAAAAGACATATACAATAGAACCTTTGTTTTTCTTTTGATGAAATTCGATTTCATATATTTTTGTAAAGTATATTTAGAATTATAAAATTTAAAACAAGTTAAATTTTCTCAAGAATGTCTTAAAAACTGCACTATTTTTTTTATATCTGTGGTTTTTTATCAATGTACCAAATTCAGATATTGAGGAAAGGGTGGATTGAAAACATTTAAATTCTTCTTGTTTGTATGTTTTCTTTCAAAGCTGTATTTTCACACACACACGTCATGATTACCAGAAATTATATCATTAAAAGTGTACTTAACTAATGTTAGTTTATACATTTTGAAATTATTTAGTAAAGTGTTCTATGTCGGTTAGTATGTAACTTGCTCTTTCTAATATTTCATCAATAATGCTGTTTGTTTTTAATTTTGTAATTTCAGTTCCATTTATTCGTTTAAATGATCATGCCATTCATCAGGCTACATATTATTCAAAAGTTCCTTCCAAGAATCTTAATCCATGCTTTGATTCTCTGAACAGTCTATCTCTGTGTCCTTGGATCATAAATAAGCCTGTATGTATATTGATTTAATTTATTAAAAAATAACAAATAAGTATATTATTTTGTTATATATATTACAGTCACCTTTTATAATTTTTATTGTAGCTGGGAAAAAATTTGTATTACTCTTAATGGTTTTAAAGAGATTGATTATGATGTGAGTGCATTAATTATCTAAATTAATGTAATGAATTTCTAAAATAGAATTCTCTCATTATTAATGTTTTTTTACATATCTGATTTCTTATCCTCAAAATAGTTAAAGCTTTACAAATTTTTGGTTCTATTTGAAAATTTGTTCATGGAGGTTTAGAAAATGAATCCCTTAATACTAAATGTGTTTTTCAAACATTTCAAGACATAACATTTCTGCTCAACTTTTTTCAAAGATTTATATATTAATTGATGTATAACTTTTTGAAATTCCAAAAATGTAGATAAATTCTAAAAAGTGGTAAATCAGAAAATTATGAAACTGGAAGAATAAATTGTGACTTATCAATTTTTTTTAGATGTTTGTGTTTCTCATTTCATAAGCCCTTAAACTGAAAAGTCCATGCAATTATTTTCAGTAATTCAGGGAATGCTTAAAAATAAAATGCACTGGTAAAAAAAAGTATACAAATTTATTATATCTAATTATTGACCCAATTATATTGCAGTAATATGAATCATTTGTATAAAGAAACCTAATACACCTAACTCCTTGTTTGATATTGTTTATATATTGAAATAACCATATAAAAATATGCAGAAAGTTTATATAGTAAAAAATTGAATGTGTTCTGTGTTATCCAAAAACTAAAAATCTGAGGAAAAACTCAACTGTGTGTATAAGTTTTTAGGTAAATGTATTTATGTTTTTATTTTTAATGTTTACATATTTAACTTTTATAACATAACATTTAATATAACATATTTATATATTTGACTTAATATTTAACTCATACAGGTTTCATTTAAGAACTGAAATAAAAGTAGAAATGCAAATATGTTGTTTCAAGTAAAAAAAAAAAAATTAATGAAAAATACTTTAAATTATTGTTATTAATTTTTCAACATTTTTTTGTGTTGATAATAAGCATATTTATTTCTGGTAAGATGAATTAAAATCATTATTCTTACTATAGAAAGATCTGCCACACCTCTTATACTTTAGATATTTTAACCCAATAAAAATTTACATCCAGTAATGATATTTTGAATAGATCAGTTTCTTCCCAAAATATTTGTGATACCAACTTTCTTAAATCTGAAAATATGATTTAAGTTTTTGCTTCTGAAAGTAGGTTATTTTTGGGATCTGGCCAAACAAATACTCAAATCTCATTGAAATTTTGAGGCATATTCTACATTGGGTGTATGTGTGAAAAAAATGATTTTCCGTATTTGCTCATAATCCAAAGTTGAAATTTTAATAAAAGCACCTCAAATTTGTATTTAAAAAAATCCATTAAACCTGATAGCTGGAGTTATACACATGGCTTTGATGGAAATTTTATAAACTATTTACACTTTAAAAAAATGAATAAGCTGGATGATAAAGGATTTGATTTTGATAATATTGTTATCACACATTATATTGGCTCCTCAGTGAACCACTATTCTAAATGGGTTAATTCAAATGTTATATCCTTATGGAAAAGACTGGCAAACTGATCACTAATTGAAAAAACAGCGATTCTAAATTGTGCTAGAGTAAATTAGCCATGTTAGAAAAGATAGGCTTCTTTTTCTTGGGTCATGTTATTTCATGTTTAAAAAGATGATTTTGACATATATGTCTGTGTAACCCCCTCTCGGAATATTTCTGGAATTATGTTTAGACTTGTGAATGAAATTTGGTACATAGGCTATTTAGGTTAACACATCAGTATCATAATTTAGTTCTCTTTTTGAGCCATTAACAATTGTATTAATTTTATTCAGCTGTATTAAGCAAAAGCTATTAAAAGTGTCTTTTGATTACTGTACTTCAAGAAATATTCTTGCATTGTGATATTTATACAAGCAAACATGTAATTTATATGAACATTCATACTTACTGTAAAAGGCAAATTGTACCAATTGTTATTTTAATAAATTAAAGTCATGTGATTAAATTTTATTAATAAAAAAGTTGAAAGTAGTTGACTGTGAGAGAGATATCAGAATATAAGTGTCAAAACTAGCTGCCATGGCCCGGCGTTGCACGGGCTTTTACCCAGTGTATAACTGTATGCCTGTGAAAATTTCCCCTTCCCCTCTCGGTATCAGCATTTCCTGGTTATGTGTGTGATTTCGATATCCATGTCATTAAAATTCCCTTATTCGAAATATCTTCTACCTCTTAGCCCTGTCGGAGGGAATGTTTCCCCTCCGCTTAGTCCGGTGCTGCACGGGCTTTTTCCGAGAGTATAACTTTATATATCCCAATGGAAATTTCCTTTTTTCTTCTAGATGCCAGCACTCCTGGGTGAGGGTGTATGCGCGATGTGAGGGATTTCTACACTTATGTCATTAAAATTATCTCTTTTCCAAAAGGTCTTCAATTTTTTTTCCTTTACAGACAGATTTCTTTTAACTCAGCTTAGCTCGGCGTTTATACACACTTTTTCGTGAATAAAACTCTTTTTCTGTCTCTTTTCCCTCAGTGATATGATCTTTCTTTATATTTCTATTTTCAATTTCTAATCTAGTTTTATCCATAAGAAAAAAACAATGTACTGTTTTACTATTAAATAAGAAATGTTTTAATTAATATTAAAAACAATACTAATTGCATTTTAAAAAAACAAACAATTATAGCAATTTTTGTTAAATAATGAATGAAAAAAATACTTACCATTAACTATTGAAAAGATTGCTTATTTCTGTATGTTTGATTATTCCATTAAGAATATGTAACTATAAAAAAAATATGGGAAAGAAAACCTAGCCTTTTTTGTTTGCATTCACTGTATAAAGAAAGATTCAAAATGTAAATAATACTATAAGATGAAAACATTTCAGTATTTTCTTTTATTCTTAAAGTTTTTCACTCTAAATTGCTTTTTTAAAAATAAAGAAAACTAACTGTCGAAATGTATCAGAAAGTTGTCTCTTTCTGCATATTCTCCATAAGCCTCAAACTGGTCAATTCTTTCGAAGATTTATCCCAATTAATTATTACTGGCATTTGGTGATTTTAGCAATTTTTTTTCGTGGTATTTTTATGGCTCCTTGAAATGGAAACGTGTTTTTTTTAAAAATATTTTATGTGCAAAAAAGAAAAAAAATAGAAATTTTTTTCAAAATAAGGAAATTTTATAATATTTTTAAAGAAGTTTTATAATATTCCATCCAAGTCTAACTTTGCAGCTTTGAGAAATGTACACAATTTACCAATCTACTTTAAAAATAGTCATAACTTTCTTTTTTTAAAATTTAAGTCCAAGAAATGCAAAGAAATTTGTAAAACATTGTAGAAATTGGGATTTTAATAATACATTTCAAGTTAATCACATGTAAAAGCATTTATTTTTTTAACAGATTAAGTTAATACAGTCAACAGAGCAACGTCATAAAATTTTAAGTTTGGCTGAAAACCGATTTTAGACGCCTGCTTTTGTCACTGTTGTAACAATAACATTGCTGCAACAATGGAGACAAATTAAAGTTTGTACGAAAAAAACGGTTTTTTCATAGGTTTTTAATTAATATCTTTTTAACTAATTGCAATTTCGGAATATAAATGGGCAATACGGCTTCCCCGGAAAATTCCCAATCTTTTGGTACCTTCCGCGAGTTTCTGCGCGGTGCGGTTCGTGAGAAGATAGACGCACATAGATATATAGATACATAGATAGATAGGTACATACGTTTGTTTACCTTCGGATTTTAATAGTGTAGATGTACCTTAATTATGTAGTAGTTATTGTGATATAAGATTGAAAGAACTTCTGAACTTTTCTTATGAGATAATATAACACAACCCTTTGGTGTAACAAGAATTTGAAAGATGCATCATGCTATTATTGCATCCATAACATCTGAAATGTGAAAATATATTTAGCTTAAGATTGATTATTTTTAAAGTTTCATATTAACTATTAAGATAAGTTTTATCAAAATTACCTTTTCAATTGTCTAGCAAGAAATTATTTTAGTTACATTTTCTACTGGGCAGTGTCAGATAAAACGACATGGAGGCCCTTAGGCAGTTGATTCTCGGGGCCCTGTAGCCTGTTTTTGGAGCACTATCAGAAAACAGAACATGCTCTTGGGGGCCCCTAAAAAGCTTGCGGCCCATAGGCAATTGCCTACTCTGCCTAATGAGTAATCTGGCACTGCTACTGGGTATCTCGTCCCATATTCGTTATTGATGGCTTAATTACTTATGGACATTTTATGTTAACAGTTCATTTATATTTATTCACAAATTATACTTATATTTTCTTTATGTAAAAATGTGGCTTATTCTGTAATAAATATATTTATAAAATGTTTAATTTATAATTGTCAGTTTATTAAAATAGTTACCACTGCTTACAAATGACATTGTATACTTTTGAATCAACTGTCAGCAAACTAAAAATAAATTAAATTCTTTTTAAAGTGTTTAATCCAGTTATTTGATAATTTGCAAGACATTTTAAAATGCATTTTAAATTCTTTAAAAGTGTACATATACTATGCAGATTATGTATTTTATATTATTGTATATAGTTTTAGATATTACAATTCATAAATTCTTGAGAATTAGAGTAATATACATATAAAATTATCTAAAATGAAGGTTTACGTATTCAATCACTCAGAATGAAGGTTGACATATTTATTCCTTTAAAATGAGGGCTTACATATATAATCTTTCAAAAATTCAAAGTATTTTTTAATTAGTAGTATGTTAATGATTACTTTTAAGAAGTTTATTAATAGTTTTTCAATTTCTGAGAAACAAGGTTTTATTCATTTAAAAAATGTAAGCCTTTTTTTATTTATTTATTTTTTTGGTTAGTGACAAACTTAATCATTTAGCTGAAAGCTCTTTAGTTTTAGAGTTTTACTATTTGTTTAAAAAAATTATATGGTGTTTATACTTAGAAAACAAATATGTATATTTTTCCTTGAAGAAAAAATTTCAATATTTTTGATTGATAGGAATGGACATTTAAAACAGCTTCTCAGTGTCTTGTAAAGAGATTCTACTAACTTCATTTATTTTTCAATAGATTTAATAAGAAATTCTGAATTCATAGGTTTTAGATGCAATTATTAGTGTTTTCCAAAAAGGTGGAGATGAACACTTGGATGTGCCTTTAAATCCAGATAATTTTTCATCTGCACCTAAAATTGTTTCGTAAGTACTGTAACCATCTTTAAAAGGTTTTATTTTAGAATCTAAATGTAAACCAAAATTTTTTGTAAAGTTAGAAGGGTTTTTTTTTTGCTAGACTGTGTATAAAGATCTTTTCCCTAAATTTTTTCTTAATGAATTAATAAACGGATATTATTTTATGCTGAGTATAATGGGACAATCAACAAAAAAAAGCAAACATTTTTTTTTTACTTCATGTCTAGACAAACCAGAGAAAAAGGTAATTATTTTGATAAATAAAATGTATCTATATGCAATACATATTTTATAAATGTTTTCTTCTTCAAAGCATCTGACTAATACATTTTCTAATTATTAATTATTTTAAATTTATGGAAATAAACTATTAAAAAAAGATAGTATTAAAATAAAAAACTTCTTTATGTAATTATTGAAGCTGCTGTTTGCAAAAATTGAAATTGCATTTTTCATTTTTTTTAACGAAATGTAATATTTTTAGGTTTATTTTTAGAATTAACTAATTATAATTTGTATGCATATTTAAAAAAAGTAAAATCAAATTAATAAAAACATAATTAAATCTTGTACTGAACACTATTACTTGTGTGTCATGCTTATTTACTTTTTGAATTAATTATATTTTACTGGTCTTAGTTTTATTGATACTTAGTATTGATAACTAGCTATAAACAATCTAATAAAAAAAAATTTACCATGGAAAATTATGTAAAAAGATTATGCTAACTCTACTTAAAATTAATATTATACGACCTTGTACAATGCTTGTAAATTTCAAAATAAAATACTTTTTTTAAAGTTTACTGAAAGAATTTTTCATAATTTTTAAGTGCTTAGTATATGCTGTTTATTTATGTTTTAATTTTCTCATATTTTTTTTAAATGCTTCAATACTTTTGTCTTTTTAGTACCATGTCTATGAAGGAAAAAGCTATTATTTGGAAACAAAAAAGAGATTTAAAAAAGAAAAAATGTGAAACTAGCAGTTTATGGTTTGACTGCCTCTACAAATTAAGCATTGCTAATCATGTATGTAATATATTTTTTACCTTTAGTTTTTCCTTTTGCAATGCTAAATTGTGGTGTTACTTTTGCTGATTATAATATTTATAGTAAATAGATTATACTATTAATAACTTATTTAATCATATTTTGTTATTTTTTATTATTTGATTTTTATACTAATGATAATTTTTATATTTTTCTTTCAGTTTCGTGATAAAGTCTTCTGGTTTCCTCATAATTTAGATTTTCGTGGACGTACATATCCTACTCCACCACACTTTAATCATTTAGGTAAATGTTTTTAATTATATCTGGTAATATAAAACTATAATATATATTGCTTTTTTTATTATGATGGAAATATTTAGAGAAAAACAATTTAAGCCTGACATGCCAGTGTATTTATTTTATTAATTTTTCTCTTATAACATTTACTGGGTAGTATATCTACAATACACTTATCTATTCAACATAAAATTTTAATTCTTTATGCATTTTTACAGAAGGATTTTTCAAGTTTAAAGATTGAATCGCAATAATATTAAGATTGTAGACTATTTAAAATTTGCATAAATTTCAATAAATTGTTTGAAGATATTTTTCTAGAATATTTGATAAATCTTGAAAATAATTCAAAAATTCTTAATCTGGATTACAAGATTGGTAGTATGAACTATATTTTGTTTTGGTAGTATGGATTGGTATAGGGGTAGTAGATTTGATTTGGTAGTAGATTTGATTGGTACTGTGTTCTACACAGTAGTGATAAATCATGTTAATCATTACAATAATCCGATTTAAATACAGTACAAAAGAGTATATCAACTGTGTTTAGCTGGAGAATAATCAATGTTAATTTGATTCAGTTGAGAAGAGAATTATATAATTAATACTAGCTTTCATGGCCCGGCGTTGCACGGGCTTATACCGAGGGTATAACTTAATCCCCCCATGTTAATTTCCTCCTTTTATTCTAACGCCAACACTTTTGGGGGGTTTGACGCGTACGATGTGAGTGCATGTCCCATGAGTGCGCATCATGGCTTTGTTGCTTAACATTTTCCCTTCTCTTCACAAATTCTCGATCCTAGTACCACTGAAGACCCACAGTGTAGGGGCGCGATGCACGTAAAATCTGTCGAGAGCACAAACGTCCTCCCGTTGGTGTGGTGGTGTAATTAGGAGAGGGGGTGCCAGCTCAGGTGTCGTCCGCGTCACTTGACCATGGTTCAAAATTACGTGGACCGTCCCCAAAAAAACCTCGTGTAGCTGAACAGTGGGACGTTAATATTCACTCAATCTTCACAAATTCAGCACTTCCAATATTATTTTCCGAAATTACTTTGATTTCTTTGTTTCTTTCCTCTCCGCTTAGCCCTGCATTGCACGGGCTTTTACCGAGTGAATAACTTCACCCTCATGGAAATTTCGTGTTTCCCTCAGGCCGATAGCACTTGTGTGTGTGTATGCGCGCGTTGTGAGTGATTTCTTTAACAATGTCATAAAAACTCCCTTTTTCGAAATTTGTTCTTGTGTTGGTGTGGTGTGGTAATTATTAAAGATGGGTGAAAGCTCAGGTGTCGTCCTCGTCACTTGAGCATGGTTGAAAATTTCGAGGTCCGTCACCAAAAACCCTCGAATAGGCAAACAGTCTCAATTTAAAAATCACCCACTCACTTTCCAATTCTTTCGTTGCAATTTTTTATTTCCCGGAAACAAAAATTTAGGCTTTTTAAAAATAGTTGTATGCTGAAAAAAAGACAGAAAGTATAAATTTTCAAATTACAAAATTTCACTACTATTTTAATTCTTGAAGTAAAATTGTGAGGATTTTTTGAAATATTCGACACGGGGGGAAAAAGTTTCATGCAATTACCTTTATTAAAGAAGAAATTATTAAATGATTGATTTAAGTATTTTGAGTGTTCTATTAAAATTTGTTGAAAAAAGTTTTTGGCTTTTTTTTAAAATCATTGATTCTAAAAGTTTTGAAAATCCTTTTTTATTTCAAAGTAACGATGTTGATTCATTTTAGAAAAAATCATAAAATATGCAAAATATCTTTGTTTTGTAAAAAAAAAAGTTTTTTTTTTTAATTCTTAAAAAAAAAAAGATAGTTTTTGGCATTTGATTTTTTTAATCACTGATTCTAAATATCAATGAACTTTTTAAAAATCATTTTCTTTTAAATTCATCGATATTTATAAAATACAAAACTATAACTTATTAATATTTTTACATTAAAATTGATTAAAAATGTTCATTTAGCAATTAATTGTGACATTCCGTTTGCTTAAATAATGGCAGCACTGAAAATTTACGTGGGAAAAATAAACAGAAATGAAAGCTTCTTGTTAGGAATTGTTGAAAAAGATAGAAATTACTTTGAATGATTAAAAATCAGAAAAAAACCTTTTTGAAGGCAAAAAAAAATATATGAAAAGTCATTAAAATATCAGAGGATCATGTTAAAATAAGTATTTATCAGTAAAATTAATTTACGTGGGAAAAATAAGCAGAAATGAAATAATCGAGATCCTGGATTCGAACTCGGAGCGACACGATATCACTCCGTCGATCCGCTATGATTCCAGCGTGCTACCAACTGCGCTACAAAAACCCGTAGCAGAAAGTGAAAATAGGCGTTAATTATAAATGGAAGGTAAAAATTGAAAGTAATTTTTTATTGAAGAGGGGATATTCATACGTAACGATTGAAAATTTTCGATTCACGATTACATTTAAATGTATTGCAAAAAATTTATTGATTTTTGATATTTTCATTAAAAGCAATTGATAATAAAGAATATATAATATGAACATAGCTTTTTTTTTAAAGGAATTTATGCCTATTTAGCTGACTATTTCCGGGGGAAAAAAATTCGAAATGGGCAAATTTTTCCTTTTTTTTTTTTACGGAATTATATGTCAAAAAAAGAAATATACATTAAGCATTATTTTAAAGTAAACTATAAGTTTTATGAAAGAGAACAAAAATTTCGATACTGATAAATATTTTAAATGAATCTCAGAAATGCATTTTATCATCTTAATCTGACATATATAGTTATTTAATTTTGAAAATTATATAAAGAAAAATTGACGAAAAAATAACTTTTTCACTCGCATTTTTTTTTTTTTTTTTACCCGCCAAAGTTACTGATTTCTCCCTGTTTAAGGCAGAATTTTTTAGTGTAACTCTTGAGTTAGATGCGGTCGACGGCGAAACAGGTCAAAAGTCTTTGGCTCAAAGCTAATTTTCGACGCCAATGTTTGGCTAAATGTAAAATCGCGAATTTTTAATTATTTTAAAAATCATTACCTTCATTTTTAGGGCATAATTTTTAAGTTAATGCTCTCAAACTTCACAAACTATTTGCAAAAATAACGTACTTTGAAATAAAAAATGTACAAAAACTACTGTTTAAGTTATTTCTCAGAAAAACAGCAGTTTACGAAAATCACAAAATGTTTTTTAAAATCCGTAATTTTGAAGCAATTTTTTCAATCTTCGTATATGTTAGGGATAATATTGCTTTACACACGGAAAAAAGGTTTTGTGAGATTACCTTGATAAATGACGAAGTTATTCAATGTGAAGTAAAAATTGGGACTACTTTTTAAAAAATCGCAGAAAAAAAGTTTTGATCATTTTATTTTTTAAATGAATGGATCTAAAAGAAAAAGGCTTGAAGTTAATTAGTGTAGAATATCGATTTAATAACACAAAAAGTAATTCATACCCAAAGATTTAGAAATAATTTTCATAAAAAACGCATCAATTTTAACACTATTTTAAAAAATTCGAAAAAAATAGAAAATATCGTTATTTTACAAAAATAATTATACCGTATCGTGGCGAAATAAATGATCTTTCCGATTCTGTAATTATTTTTTGTCTGGTTTCAACACCGCAAATTGGATGGCAATTTTAAAATGGTGGAAAACGTCGAATCACCGCTCGGCCGAAACGGAACGGAAGTTCTGCCAAGTAAACAACCGGCAGGAGTAAAACAATTAGGCGTTTTAAAGTTTTTAATTAATATCTTTTCAACTAATTACAATATCGTAATATAAATAGGCAATACGGCTTCCCCGGAAAATTCCCGATCTTTTGGTACCTTCCGCGACTTTCTGCGTGGTGCGGTTCGTGAGAAGATAGACGCGCATAGATAGATAGATACGTTTGTTTACCTTCGAATTTTAATAGTGTAAGAAGATGCAAGCTATTTTTAAGAATGGAATAATTATATGCATCCACATTGGGAAAAATTTGGTTATCATTGCTTTGGAGAGAATTTTAAATTCTAATCGGATCATTTATTTATTTGTTCTCAAGTACATTCTTTAGATGTAGTATATTAATATGTTTTTCATTTCTATCATGTTATTTATATAGAACTTCTTATATTTGCGTCATACAAATGTAAACTAGTACCTTTTTTAAAGTTCTTGGCCATGCCTCTTATTCCATTTCTTTTTACTCATGAAATTCCATTTCCTCATCAAATGGTTTTTATTTGCAGTAATTTATTAAAAATGAAATCAGTAAATTGAATTGCTTTGTAATTTATCTATAATGTAGTATATCATAGGCAAAGTTTCTTAATTTGTGCAATGTGCATTTTTCCTTAACATTGCCTTGAACTTCCCTCTCTTTCTAAAAATGATTCGCTTGCTTTTTAAATCAATCTAAATGTGTACAAAATATGTATTAATCATTATAATAAATTTTTTAAGTCATTTTGATGTTTATAAGTTGTTTTTTAATAATTATTTGCTTTTTCTTCACATGATGTAATTCTAGTTTTGTTTGTATTCTAAAGTAATTTTTCTTATAGGTAATGATTTGGTGCGTAGCATCTTGCTGTTTGCTGAAGGTCAACCCCTAGGAAAAAATGGGTTGGATTGGTTAAAAATTCAACTTATCAATCTGACTGGTTTCAAGAAAAGGTATTTATTTATTTTTTAACCTGTCAAATTGACAGGGTGAGTTGTATGTATATGCCTTGTGTATTTTATTTTATGCAAGTGCAATTATAAATTTATTAATTAACTTTTTAGTAAGTAAAAGTTTTAACTTATTAAAACTGTTACATTAATCATAAAACTGATACATTATTCGAATCTAAGCTACACTTTTTTCAATGTTAATACTTCTGAAAATTGAGTGCGGCTTAGAATTGAAGGTAGAAAAATTCATTGGATGGGGGAAACAGAACATGATACTGAAGATTAGGATAATTACAGGTTCATGTATGTATTTAAAAGTTTTTAATTTTGGTAAAATAGGTTAATTATTCACTTCTTACTAATTATTTAAATTTTTTAAAATTTCATAAATATCAGATTTTGATAAACTTTTTTACACTTTTATATTTTTTCACAAAAATATTGTGAGAATTAAGGGCTTAAAACGATAGATTTCTTAGATTTGAATAAATATGGTATTTTAAACTTTTTTGCTTGTATAGCCTATTTTTATTAGAGAAATTGAATCAAATTAATAAAGAATTTTTGTTTTTATTAATTGAATTTCATACTTAAAAAAATTATATTTTTATTAGAGATCCTCATTCTGAAAGATTGAAGTTTGCAAATGAAATGATTCCTGAAATTCTAGATTCAGCTGATAGACCTTTTGAGGTATTGTTTTCAATATTTTAAATATATTAATATATTTAAAAAATTTCTATGAATGAGTTTTACAAATTTATTTGTAAGCTTATTGTCACAGAAACACATATCTGTATTTTGCAGTTTTTAAATCTTTATCATTAATTAGCAATTTTAAAAAACTTTATTTGTTTTCTATTATTTTGATATTTTTCTTTTAATTTTGAACCACAAAAAATGAAAAATATATTTTAAGATTAAAAATACTGAAAAATTTATTTTATATTTGGGTATTTTTACAGTCATAAAAAAGAAACAACATTCTTTTTAACTTTTGCAATTCATCATATCTGGATAAAACTGATGTAGTTAATGAATTATGAACTAATAGAATATAACTAATTAGAATATTGAACTAATTTATGAGGTTAATGAATTAGTTAACATTAATATAGTTAACATTAATACAGTAAAAAAAAATTTGCATAGGAACTACCTTTTTTAAACATAACTGATTTGTTATCGATAATATATGATAAATTTCATAAAACTGAGCTAAACAAATTCTTAAGTATTGAATTTAAAGAATTGATTGCTAATGTTAAATGAGTGTTTTTCAACAATTGATTTTAAGGAGACACAGTACGATTCAATTGACAAAAATCAGTCAAAAAACCAAATCTAATTTTTTTAGCCTAAATTATTTTTTATACTTTTCTGTAACCTCACAAAATTTGAAAGCTCTAACCTTAAAAAATGCAGAATTGTATAATAACTTTTACATTCGTTTTTATTCACATCCCTATGGCAAATTAAAACTTTAAACCTACTTATCTCAGAAAGATAAAATAGCAAGTTTGTCTTCATTTAAAATGCTAAGGCTTTTTTTTTCTATTCTGCCTAATGCTTTTAATTTTTTTTTTACCTATAGTACATGTAACAAAAGTTGGTATCCATTTTTGAATCAAAGCAATACTTATTTTTTTAAAAATAATTGAACTCAGAATTTATATATCTTTTAAGAAGTTTTCAATTAGCATTCATAAAAAGAAGTATTGTACAAATACTAATCATGTTATCGCAAAACAAGTACATGTTTACAAGTACATCAAACTATTTTGTTATACATAGTTTGATGTACTTGTAAATCAAATGTCATGCATGTACATAAATTTTTGTAATGAGAAGTAGCATTTTAATTTAAATTTTAAGTTTTTTCCTTAAAAAATTAACTGGCTAGCTTTTTATAAAACTTTGAGCACAAAATCTGTTTTACATAGTATAAACACATAGGAAGCAATTCCTTAAAAAATTATATTCAAAATTATTTATGTTTGAAATAAATACAAGTAGTTTTTAAAAGGCATTCATATAAATATTTCTATGTATTTATTAAGAAAATGCTCCTTAGAATATTTTCATTACCGTCCTTTTTAGTGACAATTTTTTGTTTTACTAATGTTATTTTCAAAACTCATTACAGTACAAAATTTTTACAGTCAAATTTAATAAAATATGTTTAATGAATATTTTATTATCATAGTTTACTACTTTGTTGAATAATTTTTGTGATATTTTCTTTCTGCTTATTTGATGTTTCATTATTTGTTTTTTTCCCCTAATGGGCTGCAGATTGGTGTTTTACCATTGCTGGCCTAGTACATTCCCTGGAAACTGGTATCTCTTTTTAATGCAGCACCATATAAGCGGATACCAATCGCCTCATTTAATTTTGATGCCCAGTTTTCTAGGGGAAGGCACCTGAGCTCTGACAATGCAAACCTGTACTAGGATTTAATTTTGCCGAGAGCATCCAAGCCAAACAGACACTCTAGGGATCTTTTACATGCCATATAAACATACAACATGGTCGCTATCGATTTTCTGCATCATGAAAATCCACCGACTTGGCCCGGGATCGAACCTCCAACCTTTGGTTCAGAAGGCCAGTGACAAACCAACCACGCCACCCAATCGTCTTATTATTTATTGTAGACTTGCACATTTATAAAATACTTGCCCAATTGCATAAAAGTGTTTTTGATCATGTATATTTGTAGATTCTTATGAGTAGCTTTGAAAAGTTGAAACCAATAACAAGTTATTTAAATTATAATTTAGATGTTTAAACTTAACTTGTTGGTCTGCTTACAGTTAGGCAACAAAAAATATGGAGTTCATGTAGGATATTGATAAATTTGTATTTTTAAAGGAAATAAAATTTTTGATTCAAAAAGGATAATGTATCCTCATTTCAATTTATTTGTAATGATATTTACTTAAAATTCAGAGCTAATTTATTTTTTCCTACTTCATCTAAATCTGTATCTGTACATCTGAAGTTACTATTTTGTTGAAATATCAAAACAGATTTGAATTTCTGCTTTCTAAAATCAATTTTATTTTGCCTAAGTGTCTGATTGAATAATTTTTTTAAAAAAAATAGTCTTGCATTTTATTAGTAATAGTTTGCTCTAGGATATAAATTTTATCAAGTAATGAATTGTGTTGACACGAAAAATGTTTCAAATTATTAATTTGCTTGCTTTAGTCTTAAGAAAATTGTGGTTTGAGGATTTTGCATTATATTTGTGAAGTATTTTTGATCAATAAAAATATCCTTGTTCCTGTTTCATTAAATTTTCTTTCCTAATTACAAATTCAATGAATAATTTTAACTGAACTGTCAGTTTTGTTACCACTTAAGTTTAGATATTCTTTTAATTTTGATAGCTTAAAAATAGTTCATAATTTGATATATATAATTTTTCAAATTTGTAAGCCCTTAGATCAGAGGTGTAATGTACACCCTTGCATCATGAGGGGGAGGGGGCAGGATTCTAAGGACTCCAAAGCCTGACTGATGTCAAGTAGGAGCCCTTTGTAAGATCCAGCTTGTTGCCCAAAACCTGACTTTGCAGGAGACTCTAATATTCTCTATTATGCCACTACCTTAGATTTTGCTTATACATAACACCTAATATTACCATTGTTTAAGTTACCAAAACTCAGCAATATCAGTTGATAACAGTTTAATTATTAAAGATATTTTGTATCAGTTTTCAAAATTTTTGTTTCCTTTTCCTTTCACATTTTTGTTTCCTTTCCTTCCTTGATGTCATAAATTTAAAACTTACCCTGAGTTTTAATTCTCTGTAAAAACAGCTTCTTTTAAAAATTTTAATTTTTGTTAGAGGGAACTCTTAAAAATTAATTTATGTCTAAAGTCTAATTCTTTTATTTAAACCAAAATTTGTTAATCCACTTAGTAATATTTTACTTATTAACCAATTGTAATTTTATTATTGCCCTATTAATTAAATATTTTATGAATTTAGATCAATTGAAAACAGATTTTTAAAATGCATGATTAAAATCTTAATGATATATTAAAACGTTCTTGATTCATATTTTTAATGTAATGATTCTGAAATTATATTCATGTTAAATAGGGAAATCAATGGTGGAAAACTTCAGATAAACCTTGGCAAACTCTGGCATGCTGTAAAGAATTGGCAAATGTTTTACGACATCCCAATCCTGAGGAATATGTATCACATTTTCCTGTTCATCAAGATGGCTCTTGCAATGGTCTTCAGCATTATGCTGCTTTAGGTCGTGATGAATTAGGCGCAATAGAAGTTAATTTACATCCTTCAGATGCACCTCAAGATGTTTACAGTGGTGTTTCAAATTTAGTAAGTGTTTTTGTGTTAATATACCAATCATCAACTTTTGAAATCTATTTCTACACTAATTTTGACTATCAATTTACATTTTATTAATAATTGTATGTTATTTAGTATATGTGTTTCAAATTAAAGCTCTAATAACTAATTACTAATCACTCTTATTTTTTAACATTACTATTTATTTTACAAGCAATGCAACATTTTTTAATCTAATTTATCGAGTTTTTATCTGTTTGCTATTTGATTTTCTAATTTTTTTTAAACTTGATTTCTCTTCATGTTATGGGGCCGCAGAAGCTTAGTGGTCAAGGTAACGGACTCATGGCTGACATGTCATGAGTTTAAGCTTAGTACTGCTCAAGACTTGCTGTGTAGGGCGCAATGCATGTTAAAAATTTGTTGACGCTCAAACGTCCTCCCATTGGTGTGGTGTGGAAGTTAGGAGAGGAGGATGGCAGCTCGGGTGTTGTCCTCGTCATTTGAACATGGTTCAAAATAACTAGGTCCATTGCCAAAAGCCCTTGTGTAACCGAATAGTGCAACATTAACATTCTCTCTCTCTATTATTATTTAAAATAAATATTTATATGTGCATTTAAAATAGAATATCTGTGATTAATTATGTATTAGTATTTTAGAATGCTATATTTATTACTGCTTATAATTTTTTTAACACTTTTTAATTTCTTTAAAATTAGGTTGAAAAGCTAAGACAGAAAGATGCTGCTAATGGCGATGAAGTGGCTCAAGCATTGGAAGGATTTGTGAGGAGAAAGGTATAAACATATTTATGAATTTGAAAATAGTTTAAATATTTTTTAAATCTGAAAATTGCCTTTTGGTGAACAAATTTGGATGATTTTTAGTGCATGTTAATTACTAGGAAATCTGTTGTATAATGTGCACCTTTAACACAAAAAATAAAATCAAAATTTACGGGTGCACGTTATACTCCAGGAATAATAATGACAGCTTTAAAAATTAAAAAAAGAGATGAGTATACATATATATATATAAACATATATATATGTGGGACGGCGTCTAGGGGAAGGTTCGATTTTAATGTTAAAATAAGCACGCAGAGTTAAAATAACCTAATTTATTAATAACACAACTAAAACATTAACTATTTACAAGGGGTTTTAAATTATTCGAGATAACACCATACTAATTCCGAAAACACGTACTCTTTCTCAAAACAACGGAGTGAGCGATTTCCCCTGACCTGCCTTCGTTCAAGCTTTGGTGCAACTCCCAGTTTCTTTTTTCTGCCACCTTTATAAATACATTGCCTCATCGTATCGGGCAGCTAAAACTCGCGTGGTTTCGATTAGTGGTGCCATCTCTTACAATAAAAATCAAAAGAAGTAAAAGAAAACTTGCACTCCTTTCCTACAAGTTCGGCCATCCTGGGAATCACTGACCTCAGTGATTTTACATACCATACAATAAAATATAGGCCTCTGCAAAATTAATATTAATCGGAGATAAAAATTCCAATATAGACATTCAAATTTGAAAATAAGGATACAACTCTAAAAAATGAAATATTAATAGCAAAGAAAGCAAAACACATTAATACACATTATGTTCTTTTAAAAAGAATAGAAAACGCTTTTTATAAAAATACATCATCATGGTGAGTAAAATTTCATTAAATCAGCAGATGAATTTGTTATCTTAGGTCCCTCATGATCACCCACTTTCTCTAAATCATATCTATCTCTAGGTTTTACTTTAACTATTCTATATGGTCCCAAAAACTTAGGCCTCAATTTCAAACCTGTCCCAAATTGTGTTCTCTGAATGACCACCAAGTCACCCATCTGGTAGTTAGGGGCCTTCCTGCGCTTCCTGTCATAGGTTCTTTTATTCTCTGCCTGTATCTTCTGGATATTTTTCTTTGCATCTTGTCGTAATTGGTTTCTCTGTTCTTGAAATTCCTCCATCATTTCGTCCATCAGTAACTCTCTCAGGCGAAGGTCTTCCTTGTTTCTCATGGTGACGCCAATTAATAATTCAAATGGAGACCACTTAGTACTACGATTAAATGTACTATTTAAAATTCTTTGAAGTTGGTCTACGAACTTGAACCACTTAGTAGACTCCTCAATTGACAGCTTGGTCAAAACGGGAATAATAGTTTGGTGTATTCTCTCGACTTGGCCATTCCCTCTGGGTACTCCGGTGGCGATTTGCAAATGTTGAATGTTTTCATTAGTACAATAATCTCCAAAAGCTCCAGAAGTAAAAGCAGAACCTCTGTCTGTTATTATTCTCTTGGGATTACCAAAAGTCTTTTGTTGCAATTTTAATTTATCCAAAGCATCTTCTGCGGAAGTAGATCTAACGGGATAAAGCCAGGTAAATTTTGTAAAAGCATCCACTATTGTGAAAATATGCTATTTCTTGTTAGTAGAAGGCAAAGGTCCGATAAAATCGATGTGATAAGTACTTAATGGCACGTCCTCTTTAGGAATGGGGTTGAGGAATCCATCTTTTTTTCCACTCTTTTTGTTGGTCAAAATACATGGCACACAGTTAACAATTACATTTTGCACCTGCTTGCTCAAATTGGGAATGAAAAATTCTTGTTTCACAACTCCTTCTGTCTTGGCAACGGAGAAATGTCCCTTCTCATGTGCTAACTTAATTATCTCAGTTTGCATATCTCTTGGTACAACTATCAATTCATGACCTTCAACATATTTGTAAAGTATTTCGTTTTTATCGAAAAAATCTGAATTGCTGTTTGTTTCAATCAGTGACCTTAGACTCTGAGTGTATTCATCCTCTTGTTGTGCCCTTTTTAATCTTGCGGTTAGAGTATCGTTAGTAATTATTGCGACTGGATATCTACTAAGGGCATCCACATGTTGCATTCTCTGGCCGGAACGATGCACAATTTCATAATCAAACTCTTCCAGCAATAATGCCCATCGTGCTATACGAGTAACCAAATCCTTTTTGTCCATAGTCCTTTGAAACGCTGAGCAATCCGTTATGACTTTGAAATGATTTCCCATAAGGTAGGTACGAAATTTCTTTAAAGCGTTGACAACAGCAAGAACTTCAAGTTCATAGCTGCTATACTTCTCCTCTGCCGGAGTAGTTTTCTTAGACATGTATTGAACTGGATGCAATTTTCCATCTTCTGCCTCTTGGAGTAAGACGGCTCCGTAGCCTTGTTGACTTGCATCCGTGTGCAATTCGGTTGTTTTTCCCTGCTGGAAAATACTTAATACTGGACTTTCAGTCAATAATTGCTTGAGCTTTTCAAATGCTTCTATTTGAGGTCGTTCAAAGACAAATCGATTGTCGTTTCTTCACTCAAAGGATTCGCTATTTTAGAGTATGACGGAATAAATTTTCGAAAATAGCCAGTGAGTCCTAAAAAACTTTGGACTTGTTTGACAGTCGTTGGTACAGGAAACCTCTTGACAGCTATCGTTTTTGCAACTGAAGGGCGCACCGTTCCATTTTCGACAACGTGACCCAAAAATTCCACCTTTCGTTTTAAAAACTGACATTTTTCAAACTTGATCTCCAACCCATATCTGGATGCGACCTCAAACACCTTCTTTAGTTTTTCCAAACCTTCTTTCTCATCTTTAGCTGGAACGACCAAATCGTCCAAATAAATTATTACGATGCCTTTTCGCATGAGTTCCCTAAAAATGCTGTACACATATCTTTGGAATACGCTTGGGCTTGTACTGAGACCAAAAGATACCTTATTAAATTCGAACTGCCCGTCTGGTACAACAAAGGAGGTGAAATGCTTGCAATCCTCGTTTACGTCGACATGAAAAAACCCATTTTTCAAGTCTAACGTGGAATACACTTTGGCGTCTTGCAGCCTATCCAATACGTCCTCTATCAGTGGCAAGGGGAAGCGATCCTTGACTAGTTTTCGGTTCAGTTTCCTATAGTCAATGCATAGTCTGTTGGTACCGTCTTTCTTCTTGACTAACACGATTGGACTTGCATATTCAGAAGAGCTTGGTCTCACGATTCCCTTATCCAACCATTCGTCGATCTGCTTGTTGACGGTCTGATTCTCCAGAGACGACAAACGGCGTGCTGTTTGGTAAACTGGTATATCATCCTTCAGGATAATTCTCATGGATACATTTGTCGTTTCGGTCTTCTTAGGTGTATAGCTGTTGATTAGTTCAGAGAGTTCCTTTCTTATTTGAGGATTGATAACATGTTTAACTTCGATTTCGTCTTCAGTTCTTGCCTCATAAACCTGTGTATTCACAAACCACACCTTCTCTTCGTGTTTACGGAAATAAAAACCTTTTTTATCAAAGCCAACAAAAGCTTGTTCCAAAATGTCCGATCCTATCACTGCCTGGAACTCCAAATGCACCGCAGGCACGACATGCCATATTACGGAATATTTCTCTCCATCCAATTCGATTTCTCGTTGGAACGATCCTTTTGTTTTGACTTCGTACTTTCCCAATCCAGATAACACGACAATGTCTCGAAGCTTCGATTGCTCGATGATTCCTTTGCTTACATCTTCACGAATGAGCGAAACTGAGCTTCCAGTGTCGATTAGAGCCTCAAAAGTCTTGTTTCCGATGGTTATTTTCCTGGTCTTAATTCTGTCTTGCTGAATTCGAGAACAGATCTGGACCGGAGAGCTTGAAGATTTATTGATTTTCGTACCCTTGTTGCGCTTTGTACAATCTACGGCATAGTGACCTGGTCCCCTGCAGTAGCTACATGTTACCTGTTTAACTCTTTTATCGTAAGTTCTCGTCGATTGAAAGCATTTTCTATCATTCCAATTATTTCCAAGGTGAAAACGTTCTTGCTTCGAGAACAATTATCGTTATTGTTCGATCTCTTAGCAAATGAGTTTAACTGTTTTGGCCCTATAGTTCTTCGGACGTCCTCATAATCTTCAAATTTTTTCGCTAGCTCAATAGATGAGTTAATAGTAGACCATTCGTCCAAAAGGTGTTCCTGAAAATCATACGGCGCCCTCTTCTTCATTTGATCGGCTATGATTAATTCTCGTAATTGGTCGTAGGTGTTAACTTTTAAGCCCAAAGTCCATCCATCAAAATACGTCTGTAATTCGTGTTGAAAATCTTGCCATGTTCGTTCATCGGACTTTTGGTGAAACAAAAATAACTGACGAAATTTTTCCGGAGATAATTTAAATCTTTGTAAGAGCAACTTCTTTATATGATCGTAATCGTTACACTTACCAGTTGGTTCTCTTGCGATCAGATGGGCAATTTCGACGGGTATTAAACCTATAAGTTTTTGAACCCAATCTTTTTTCGGTAAGGAAGTTAGTTCTGCATGACGCTCAAATAAGGTAAGATTCAAACCAATATCTTCCTTCATATTAAACTTATGAAAAGTTTTTTATTCGATGCTTGAACGTTTTCGGTGTTATTCGGCATACCGGCAGTCTGTTGCTCTTGTATTCGCAACTTCTCTAATTCGTACTCTCGTCTTTCTCTCTCATCCTTTCGCATATCCTCTCTCTCAGCCCTTTCTGTACGTTCCTCCACTATGCTATCAAGCATCTTTTTAACATCGTCTTCAACGTAATCTGGGCTTTTTACGATCAGCTCCTTTAACTTCAATTTTGTGATACCTGCTTCGATAGTCAGATCCAAATCCTCGGCGAGTGACACCAAATCCTCTTTCCTTTTCGCGAGTAAGAATACCATTTTTATACTCAGAATGGTGACCCAGAGAACAACTTAAATTTTTACCCAAGTTAAATGAGACAAAACCATTAAAATGACACGCAAAAAGTTTACTCACTTAAAATGAAACAAAAGATAATTTAAATAAGATGCAATTATCAATTATAAACAATTATAGACAAAAATGGACTTTTTAAAGAATTCCCGGAACTTAAATCCTTTTACAAAACACAAGAGTATTACAGTTAATATCAATTTTATTTTTTATTAAAAAAAACGTGTTCCTCTCATTTATCAAAAATAGATTAAGAAAAAACACGGAAAGTACTCAGTTATTAATCCAAAACTGAAGGAACATCAAATATTTATGTCTGCAATTAAACCAATAATAGTACCTTGTACTTCAAAATTCAATTTCAGATTCACAGAACAGGAAATATACACACAAAATCATTCATTTATATAATTTTCGCCTATTACTCACACAATACCAAAAAAAAGGATACTAGCACAATTCAATGTAATTCTGAAGACACTTTACCTTGACCTCTGACCTCAATGATCAAGGTAATCCCGTTCAGTATCTCGTTGAGTCGCTGGGCTTCCAGTTTTGTTTGACTGTAGCTGACGTGGAAATTCGCCAAGATTCCGTGTTTCTAACCAAGTCTCAATGGACTCCTTTTTCTTGTTGACTGTTCTCGCTGAAGTATTTCCGTATCGCTTGTAAAATTTCTTATCCAGCTGAAGGCTTCGCCGGGTTTCTATTCGATGCAAGGCAAGGTCTATGTACCGCTCAGGAAATCAAAAATCGATGAGGAGGTAAAACTTTTAAAAAATGCTCTTAGAGATAAAACTTTGAATAGTTAAAAAAATTCTCGGTCGAACCCCCAATTTGTGGGACGGCGTCTAGGAGAAGGTTCGATTTTAATGTTAAAATAAGCACGCAGAGTTAAAATAACTTAATTTATTAATAACACAACTAAAACATTAACTATTTACAAGGGGTTTTAAATTATTCGAGATAACACCATACTAATTCCGAAAACACATACTCTTTCTCAAAACAACGGAGAGAGCGATTTCCTCTGACCTGCCTTCGTTCAAGCTTTGGTGCAACTCCCAGTTCCTTCTTTTTGCCACCTTTATAAATACATTGCCTCATCGTATCGCGCAGCTAAAACTCACGTGGTTTCGATTAGTGGTGCCATCTCTTACAATAAAAATCAAAAGAAGTAAAAGAAAACTTGCACTCCTTTCCTACATATATATATAAAATAGGCTTCTATATATATCAAAATACTGTTTATCTAAAAGAAATGACATACCTTATGAACTTAAAAAGTCATAGTTCCAGAAGTAATACTATTTTTTCAAAAACTTGCAATAGTACTTCAAATAAACGACTTAAAAACATAAGATAATTGCTTATATACATTTCAGGTTTCTTTATAAAAAAAAGGGGGTGCACGTTATATGGTGAATATACTTAAAAATAAAAAAATACCGCTTGAAAGAATAGGGGCATGTTATACGCCTGATTTTTTTGGTATTGAAATGTTGAGTATTTGCTTCTTAAATATTTTTGAAATGTATTAAGTATATTTTATTCAATGTACATTACTGCATAAAATATATGTATTGTATGTGAATAATTCTCTTATTTTAGAATGTTATAATAGGTGATACAAATTATTGCTATTATGCAACTAGACTAGGAGTCAAAGATTTTTACGCTTTTTCAAATTAAAACAAATATCATCTGGAAACTTTAGTTTAAGTTCTAATGTTAATCAGCAAATACTGTAAGGAACAGTAAATCATAAATCTAAAGTGCCTTATGTTTAAATTAGATCTCTATTAAATTTCTTATCTTCTGGATTAGATTAAATAAGTGTGAAGACAAATGCAAGCAGTTTTGAAAGCTAAATTCACAAAAATTATTTTTTACTGCTGTTACATGTATGTTATA